>JAMKCH010064800.1:0-27416 GCA_023653785.1 Ophioderma brevispina | reverse complement strand
ATGAAAAAACACAAAAAACAATATGGCGACACAGACTTGACAACTAATTCGGATAATTTATTCAACTAACTACATCTCGTGTAAATTTTACGAAATATCATTGTGGCCAAATATGATTTTTCTTAAAAATCTAGTTTTATTTAGATTTGCATGGAAAATGGGCTTATAGAGGGCTCTATTACCGGTACATACAAATCCTGACTTATAGGCCTATATGGCAAGATTCCAGTAATGGATCTTTCATGTCCTTACTTATATCAGTTGTCAAAATTGTGTCACCACTACTTAAAATTATTCTAAAAATAAATGACATAATTTGCATGGGGTCAAATGTACAGCTGTGCGTGGATGCCAAAAGTGGCTCAATTTGTTTTTTTACTTTTTCCACTAAAAATCCAAAATTCATTTACAAGACCATATTCAAAATCAGCATGAAAAATGCATTTAAATGAGTACAAACAAGCCTAGTCTTAGGTCAGTGGTTTTTGAGATGGCATCCCAATGACCTATGGCCAATGACCTGCAATCATTTGAGGAGCCATCTCAAAAAACCACTGACTATAACTGTTTGAAATAACCTATACAGAATGTACCAGGGTTGAAAAGGGTTAAAGTGACAGGAGGAGATTTTTTTAGGATATGAAATTCTCTCAAATTTCACTGGATCGGTTGTAGACCACCTACCGAGAACGTTTGGAAGGTTTATTGGACAAACAGGTGCAAAAGAAAACAGCAAACCTTGTTTTGAACTTGCCTGCTATCGTAATTGTTCCCCATAGAAAACCATGCTTTGACTTTCTGTCGTGCACGACAGAAACTACTATGATCATCATCTTATTACATAAAGACGACGTATTCGGCTTATTCACTTCAGGTGTGATCTAATACATTGGTAAGCATTCCAAATATGTGAAAAACCTAGGTTCGAGAAAAATTGGGGTGCTTCTTTCTGGAAATCTCCTGTCGTCTCTTTAAAGGTGCAACGAGAGATTTGAGGCACTCAAATGTTGTGTCATAATAGTAATTTCATATAGATTAGACACTTAATAGCTTTCTTACCTTGAATTTCGCTACAGAAATGTCTTAAAAGAGAGAAAAAGGGAGATTTTGATTTGCTTATATTTCAATGTAAAACATAAGCTGAATTTTGTATTTGCTCCTATACGAAATTAGAAATTTCACAATTTTTGTACCAAAGAAACATTTCTCAGCTTAATCCTTTTAGATGGGTATATTTCTGATGGAAAGCTTTACATCAGGGAAAAAATCAGTACTTTCGATTTTTTAGGTACACCTGATTTGTGAAATCTCTCGTTGCACCTTTAAGGTGTGGGAATCTTCAATTAATTTCTGGAAGAGACAACTCTTGAAGGAGGAAATACTTCTCTTGAAGTAGTATTATATTTCTCTGAAGTAGTAATATATTTTCAAGTCTTTCATTTATTAATAAGACTTTAAAATACTTTTTAAAAGACTTTAAAAGTAATAGATTTTCAAGGTGATTCTTACGTGCATAAGTAGCGAACATTAAAATTACAACACTCATAGTTTTAAGTCAACATGCTACCCATACATACCAATGTGTTCTTATTATTACTTGTATTGCAAGTCAACTGTGTAGCTATACCATGCTGGTATATCCAAGTCCGTGAGTAAAACCTGCTTGATAATTTTCTCAATTCCTAAATAGGGCTGTCTACTCATCAGATCACTTGCCGGTGCCTATCCTTATCTTGTCCTCGTTTCGCAATATCACTTCACGACACACAGCACAGCGCATACTTTCTAGGCACTCTGAAGCTTTAGTTTCATTGGAGGTGAAACCAAACTTCCCTAACAACTTCGATCCGAGGCCATTTGGCAGCCTTTATGGGTCATTTCTTTTGAAATGAATAGGCATAAAAAATGTGCATGTTATTTCCTCTAACTAGCGGCTACCATTAAAGTCTCCTGCTATTGTTCAGGTAAAAATATGGTGCATTTTGGTCCACTTACATGGTGGCGCATGGAATTACCCCCACAAAATGGCCGCCCGTTTTTTGTGACGTCAGTGTATACAGCCCTGTGTCGTACACTCCTCAGACTTTCCTTTCATTACATAATGATGCTTGCAGTCCAGAAAGTACTCTCTTGCAAATCTCCACTCCCCAAATGGCAGCACTCAATCAAATAATAATATATTGCTTTCATTGGTTAAAGGGGCATTTCGTGATCCACAGCCTCCCCCCCCGATTTACCGAAAAAAATTGAGATTTTTATTTCATCTGACCATTATCCTTAGTTATCCAGTGTACCTAATCTTACGTCAGTCGGTCATATCTTTTAGAAATTCGCCAACTTTGTATTTTCTGTCCTTAAACGAACCGAAATTATAGTCATCGTGGCCTGCTGAACCGTGGGAAACAGCATTTTGGCTCATAACACAAACCGCAAGTCAGGATCAACTAAAAGTTGTGAATAAGCTTTTCTCAAGGATACCAGTGAACATGAATAAAAACAGGTGGTGCTGAATCACGAAATGCACCTTAAAATGCATACCGTTTATAAAGTTTATAAGCAATTAATCCCTACAGTGATTTCCCACCATTTTTTGTGCATACCCTACTGCCTTATCACATTGCTACTTAATATAACAAGCGGTTCTTGAACACTATAGAGTTTTTCAAGTTTAACGTGAGACTCCATACATAAATCCATAGGGTGATGGGTCAAGGCCCGACCATGTGGAGACTAGGCCTTTGTTGCCATCATATTGTGTCCATGTACAGAGTTACTTTATCAGAATCGGCTTACTGGAACCTTATGCATTCTTTCTACAATGGTCTGTTAATATAGAAAGGATTTACAATCTGTTTTGTGCTAATCTTTTAACAAGTTTGGCCCCCTTTTTAATTGCAAAAAAAACTAGTTGTGTTATGTGTGCCTGACTATAATAATGCCATTATTTTCCCGTTACTGTGATAAAGAATGGTATTTTGTTAGTGTCAAAGGTAAGTAATGTTCAAATAACAACATTTTAATGAAATAGTTGCTGGTGTTTTACCTGATACTTCAATGAAACATCCAATCTATCTGAGATGTGAAACAATTATTATGTCAACCTTTATTTACTAGCTACACATTACTAACATTGTACACTACAAACTTTTCGACCTGTGGCCATTAAAATTTTCCTCTTATCTCTCGCGGTGATGGCAGACCTAAAACTTTAATGAGGTCTCCACTTATTTTTGAAATCTCTATAGTGTTGCTTGCTTTGTTGATCCACCCTCTTCACTCTCTTCACAAGTGACCTCTAATGAACTTTGACCTTGGTATTTGACTTTAACCCAACCATGACATGTCAAACTCTTTAGGGTAACCTCAGACCTGAATTTGGTGGCAATTGGAGTTAAGGTGTCCTTGCACGATCATTTGAAAGGTTCACAAAAACTAACACACCTTAACTTTAGCACCAACTGCTCAGCAATTGGTATATTTATCGAGCATTGTTTCCAAATTCCATCTATATACCTTGTTAAAAGTCAACATGACATAGACATGAACATCAATGTACAGATTTTGCTTACCATTTACACAGGTTATCATCCATCCAGCTTGCAATGTTTCCAAAAATGCTAAAACTGATTTTTGATGTAGTGTATTCTGGTGAAGAAAATCACTGATAATGCTATAGATTGTGAAATTATGAGTTAAAATCATATCTCTGCACAAAAAGTAGTGCTAATCGTCCTTTGGATCCTTAGCATTGCTGAACGAGAATGTCCTGAAATGCCTAGCCTTCACCAATAAAAGAACTTGGACTGGAAAATTTCCCCCCACCTTTAGCATAGATAGAGGGATTAAAAACAAACAATGAATATTACAATAAGAACAGGAGATTGCGCCAACAATACTTACATGATTTTTGGAGACACTGGACGATTGAACCCTGTCCAGAGAAATTAGTAGAGACCCTGTAGTGACCCCATTTTATCGAAGCTCTTTGGGATGTTGTAAACAATCCATAAATGCATTCATGCGGTTTGTATGCATTCATATCAATTAGGGTTAGATTGACCATAGTTTTTGGAACCCCTCCTCCTGATTTCAATAGCCTCAAATACTTCTTCAAAACTTTTGTTATGTTCTCTGCCAAGGATTTGTGCCTCCTCCAAGTTTATGCTACCTGGGGTGTGTTTCACTAAGCTCGCGACTATTCGTACGATCTTAACCGTTCGTAGCTCCTGAATGATTGCAGGCCACAAACGTACGTGGCTTGTTCACAAAAGACCTCAAATGGCTGGCGATCAGTACGTAGTCAACGAACGTTTCGTAGACCTGACGAAACCCTTAGGGGTGTCGAGGTCTATTTGGGGACTGCTGTGATGGTAATTTGGCATAATGACTTGATTTACCGTTCTTAAGGAAACACCTTTTAGTTCAAGTACCAAAATAACGTGTTCATTTTTCCCGCTGCAACATTTTTGATGCCACGCCCGTTTTTGTAAATTCTCAAATTGCTTACTAAAATAAAGAACAATAAAATGAACAATAAAAAGGGGTTTAAAAGTTGCATTGAAGATATCTTATACCGGTTTTTTTATTAATGTTAATTGTCATTTGGTGACACAGAAAACATGACTAAACGTTCAAAAACCTGATTTTTAACACGTAAATATCAACATTGCCTTGCTGATTACACACAGCAGTAGTAAATTTACTCTTAGTATTTTTAAAGGTCAAGGAAAGAGATGATAAACCTCTCCAAATCTTTATGGGGGCATTCCATCCCAAATAACAGGGCCAGAAAGAATACACTACAGTGACATCATTAGTGACACTATTGAATTCAGCCAGTGTCATGAATAGATTCACACCAGTCACCTGGAATGTTCTATACTCTCTGAAAAATCATGGTGCATCACGGAAAGGAAGCTGTGACTCTCAATGAGAGCACCCATTGAGCTATGGAACCCTTTCAACCATGATGGAGAAGTGATAACATATTCCGTGCCGGTGCGGCCAAGTGAAGATCATACAATTCTCTTGTGGACTATAAATCACAAGTCTAGGAAGTACTACAGTACATCAACCCAGCTATCATGCTGAATTACCAGTGAACTTACCTATCTCTATGGTAAACCTGAACATATAAGTAAACAAATGGTGGACATTTATAGGAGCTATGTCACAAGCTTGACTGGAACTTACCAACAAGTGGAATACCTGTTTTCAACCACACAAACTGTTAATGTGCAAGGGTGGGTGCCATCCTTGAGGTGTGAACTGCACTGGGGATATTGGTGATAAGCTGCCAAACATACCCTTGACACACAATAGATCAACGCGAGACTTGAATTTTTCATAGAGATTCATCAGGCTTCTGTGTTATTTACATCTAATCAAGACTACCCTGACAAATCCCAGTTGCATAGCTCTATGTGCCACCAGACCCACATCCCCTGTGTTTTGAACATGCTTACACTAACAGAAAACCATTGTTAGGACCTGTGATGGACTATGTACAGATGATGATAAGTCCTGTTCAACCGAAACCAGCAAGTCATGTACAACTGAAACCAGTACCTCACCTGTGCATCCAGTTTCTGTACTTCCCAAACTGACACTACATCACAGTCCTATACCGATCCCTTACATGTAGCAACAATCCCACCAGCAATATTACAGTGATTGCCATGGGGTTAGATGCTACAGCAATCAGATGATTTCCCACCTATCCTTTGCATGGAAAACCTCAAGTGTCATCCAACTTACTTACTACATGCGGCAAGCAGGTCTATCCACCTCGGAAACCAGAAAATTCAAATTTCAGAGAACCCTGTCACTTTACATCTTCCCCCAAACCTCTTCGTTCACCAAGTGTCAACAAGCGTCACGTAGGACAATCCTCGTTATTGGAGACTCAATTCCTAAGAATATCATAGGGTCGCCGAATGTTAGAATACAGGGTATTAACCGCTGTTTATCCAGGTAGTTAGTACTTGGAACTTTGGCCAAAAAAACTTGCCAGTAGTTGTGAGGAGGAAACATCTACATGCAATAATCATTCACGGTGAAATAATAACATTCATTCGAGCCTCATGACTGGTGTATACACGTTAGAACTCCCTTCTAGTGCCAATTCTTACAAGTACCCAAATGTATTGATAGCATAGCCTCCGGACTACTCTCAAAGACACGGACCTTCAGGCTGGATTAACAGAATATCTTTCGGGTTGGGATGTGTTTGATCCTCAAAATTGGCAGGATATCTGTAATAACAACATCGGAATTGATGAACTGTCGCATGATGGTCGGACTTCATCTTAACAGAAATGGAACTTCTATTCTTGCAGAATTTCATCTCAAACTATTCAGCAACTTAAGGGATTTTGCAGAAACCAAGCAAATCAGACATATAAAATGAATTGGACCTCTGAACTTTAGCCATGTTTTGCAAATCCTCATTTGAAGTAATGTGTCGAATGACATTTACAAGCCTGATAAGGTAATTTGCCAGGGATAGGTAAAATGTTGGTGTATAATGATGGGTTAAAATCTAAGAACTTTTCTAAAAAAAATACCACATATACTTTTGGCAAGTCTCGATAAAATTATTAAGTGCATCTAAATCGTTGACAACTGGTACCTTGAGTTTACATTTCTACATGTATAATTCTCATGCCAAGCAAAGTTACACGGTCTTTGTGATAACTTTTTCTGCTATATTCTAATTATGAACTCCTTTCAGGAAAAGTTTAGTGACTATGATGTAAGTAAAACAAAGGGTTCAAACTGCAACATATCAATTTCGGAGTCTCAGTAACCAATGTTGGATAATGTAAGAGTTTTCTGTTACATCCAACAATAGTATGATGTTTTATGTTGTTAACTGAGACTTGGGTAAATGATGGTATAAATGACAGGGAGGTTTCTATTGATGGGTACACCTTTGTGTTCGACTAGATAGGTGCACATGAGCATGTGGTGTTTGTGCTATATAAAGAAGGTGTGGTATTCAATGAGAATTTGATTGCATAACATGGCATTGAAGCACTTTGGATGCGCGTAAGTTACCACACAAAGCCTATCCTTCTTGGTAATGTTTATAGACCACCTGACTCTTCTGTGATTACATGACACGTGAGTTCAATTTTCCAAAACTCCACCACTACTACGTGAGTAGTATTGTTGGGGGATTTTACTTAGATTTATGTAAGAAACCTACAACTCTAATAAAACTTAACACTCTTGCTTACTCATAGTAATATGACGCAGCTCATTAGAACTCCACTAGAATAAACTGAAACTACCAAAACAATTCTTGATCTGGCTTTTGTTTTCTCAAACCAGATTAAAATTTCATTTCTGGGTCACAGTGTAGGCGATATCTGACCACTCCCACTCTTATGTAACTCGTAAGAATAAGAAGAAAACTAAAGTAACACCTAAGATAGTGAAATTAAGTTTTAAACACTTTACTGATAATGATTTTGTTGATAAATTAAGAAAAATTAATTGGGAAACAGTTGGAACATTGCCCAGTGATGTTGACAAGCCTACTGCATTTAGGGACTTGTTTGACAAGGCTTGTGATACACATGTCCTGTGAAGGACGAGAAGAGAGTCAAGGGGCTCATTCTGAGGGATTACCAGAAATATATGAAATTTCAAAAGACAGGGACCACTATTCGCAAAGGCTCATTAAACAAATGACTCCAATGAATGGCAATGGTGGCAGTTAAGAAAACCCAAAGTAAATAAAACTTAACAAATCATGAAAAGAAAAAAACTACTGTAATAATGCTACTGATAATATACGATTTTAGGCCACTTTGGGTACAATTAAGAAATTACTTCCAAAGAATACATCATCCTTTACTAATATTAAAACAAATTACAGTTTTATGGTATGTGATAAGGAGATTGCAGATCCAATTTAATGGGTATTTCACTTTGTAGGGCTACAACTGTGGGCAATAATTTAATCTCTATAGTAATAATAATAATAATAGTTGTGATAATTTTACTTCTAACCCTGAGATTACACTAAATTTCAATTTTGATATTCTAACTCCTTGTTTGTATTTGATAGTATCTGTAACTGTTTAATAATAAAGTAAGGTATTGATAATGTTGTATTTTAAACTCCTCAAGTTGTCAGCAACAATCATTTGTGACCCCACTTGCCATATATGTAACCTTTCTTTGATCACTTCAGATTTTCCCATTTGATTGGAAAAAAGCTAAGGTACACCATCTTCAAGGAGGGTGTGACAAAAGTGTAGGGTTAACAAAACTATAGGCTCCATTTTGTTTTACTATTTTATCAAAATTCTGAGTTGAGCGTGTGTATCATGATCGCTTACCTTATCTTACTCTAATAACATTTAAATCAATGTCAGTCAGGTTTTAGAAGTAAGTAAAAACAGTACTAATATACTCTTTTCAATGTAACTCGCTCATACTAATAACAGAAATGATAGGAAACGTAACAGGATCTATCTTATTAGATCTAAGAAGGCTTTGCTACTGTAAATCATAATCTACTTCTTAGGAAATTAAAGAAGTATGGTCTCACTGGTATCAGCATTAAATTGGTTTAAGTCTTATCTAAAAGATAGATACAAGCTGTTAATGTTATTCGGTACTTTTAGACTTAAGAATTGAGATGGGATACCACGAAGGATCAATTTGGTCCTTGTATTATACTTTTTGTGAATCTTTACCGAAATCAGTTCATGAAAATGTTTATGGCTGCCGATGCCCCTACCTTTTAGTCAGCTTCATCTGACTTCCAATCCCCTCAAAATGAGCTTACACTAATTGACCTAAAATTGCTCATTGGTACAAGTCAAATAAACTTACTTGACATAAAAAAACTACAATTAATTTGTTGGAAATCAACAAGAAACTAAATAATTATAAAAATATTTCCGTAATGTATGAAAATGTTTTATTGAACGCTCAATTCATACAAGTTTGGGTGTTATTTTGATCCGTATTTATTGTGAGCAATATGCCAGATTATGTTTGTGCAAATGGTTCCAGGAATTGGTAATCGGAGAATTAAGCATTTCTGCTATAGACAGTCAATATGCTTGCGCCAAAGCCTTGTCTTTCCTACATTTTGACTACTGAGTTGGTTTGGTCCAATTTCCAAAATGGGACCATAATGATCTCCAAATGTGCAAAACCAGACTTGCCCCGTGTCTTTTGTTGCAGACATTAGAACCTGTTTCGGGGGACAAAATGATGAAAAGACCTTGGTTGGACTCATTGAGGCGAAGATGGAATTATTCCGATTTAATGTGACTTTTAAATGCCCTTAAGCATTTTGATCTGGATTATATCTCTTTGTTTTACTTTACAGTGCAGCACATTCTAAAGGCACTCGTATAGTAGTCAGGTCAGAACAGTTGACATTCCATCGGAATAACAAAGCTGGTAAAAGCAAACATTCGTACAGAGCAGCTGTGTACTGGAATAATTTACCAAAAGCACCCGAAGAAAGTAAATTAGATTCCATGGTTGTTTACTTTTAAGAGTGCCATAACCACATGATAGTGTTAACATATGTTATAGTGTATGTATATGAAATTTTGTCTGGATTGGTATGCATATGTGGGGGGTGTAGGTTGTAATGCATGCATTGTGTTTCTGTGGCAGTGTTAATTGTATGTGAGGTCTGTGTGTGTATGCGGTGTTTGGCCTGTGGGTGTGTGTACCATGCACATCTTCAAAGTGCTACAGTGTTATTGCTATGAATATATGTACATAATCTTACATAGCACATATAACATTTATGTGTATGTAAGATATGTACCATAACTTATTTTTCGGTATATTGTATACTGTACCATTAATTGTTATCAGGTCTTCCTGGGAGACAAACATTGTTATTGAAGATATCCGGAATTAAATAACGATAAAAAATAGTGTCACCAATGAGGGCATCACCAACTCAATGTTGAATGTTTTCTAGTCCTACCTTGTAGACTTGACACCAAAACCACATCAATTCTATTTGCATTTCTGGGACCTTTAACAATGAACGTATTATTTCAAACAATATAAACTCTATGACTGATATAAAAACACATGATAGCTCCATCTAGAGGCTACATAAATAAGGTACATCCTGGTAGCCATTTTATACAGGGTGCTGCCATTTCAAAAACTCAACATCATATATAAGGACGTTTTCACCGTTTAAGCGAGAAACACATTGCTTTTTTTTTTTTTACTTGCGTTGTTAGGCCTCAGTTTAAGGAACAGAAAAAAATACGAGCTGAATATCTATTGTTGAACTTCAAGAGCTCTGAAACTTTTCTTTTTCTTCTTAAAAAAAACAAATGTCCATAATTAACACTCTTTCATTATCTAGTTTAAGTATGATTCAGACCATAAAATTTGTACGTGTGCTAGATCTTTCTCGTTTATATATACCAGAGTGCAATAATGGATATGATAAGTAAAGGATTAAAATCCTAAAAAAAACACCCAAAATTGATAACCACAGAGCTATCAAGAAACAGAGCATCAATTGATTGCAGTGGCCCTATTAATAGTTATTTTAAAGTAATTTGCTAATAAAAAATAGTTCCCTCAAACGCCTCTGCTGATGCACCTGACCCCTCCCAATGACTGGCACCAAAAGGTGACATGAGGTCACCAAGGTCACATGAAGCCACAAAGATCACCTCAACCCGTCCCCTCCCCAAATGACTACCTTCCCCCTCCTCGACTGCAACCACCTGACCTATCAGAAGCACCCAACCCTCCGACACCATCCACCAACTCCAAAACACACTAACCTTCCACCAAAACACCCCACTCTGTTCCTCCTAAACACTCACCTAACGTCCCCATCCCCCACCTCCCCACCGGTACCTTTACTGGCAAAGGGCGTAATCAAGTTACACCTTTGCCTTGAAGGGTTGTCTGCAAAAAACAATGCATATGGGATACATATTTTAAAAAAAAAATATTTATAGAATTACTTAGGCTGTCAACTATTGAAAAAGAAAAATGTTCGGCCATAATGAATTGGTTTGCAGACAACCCTAAGGCTCAGGTGTAACTCGAGTTACGCCCTTTTGCCATAAAAGGGCCGCCACTCCCCAACACCCACTTTCCCAAACCACCTCACCCTTCCTCCTCCCTAACACCCAAGCCTTCCCCATGACATGGGGTCACTGGGTTCAGGGATCACTGAGGTTTATGGGGGCATGAAGGAGTCAAAGGGGTACCGAGGTCACATGGGGTCACCAAGGTAACATGGGGTCACCAAGCGGTCACATGGGTCACCAAGGTCACATGGGTTCACCAAGGTCAATGGGGTCCCAAGGTCAGATGGCGTCACAACGTAACATGGGGGTCACCAAGGTCACATGGCGCCACCGAGGTCACATGGGGTACAAAGGCCAATGGGGTCACTAAGGGTCAATTGACGGCCACCATGGTCACATGAGGTCAATCCACCATTAGACCTATGCACCCGACAAGCTCCTGCCTGATGCACCCGACCCTCCCAAGAATGGCACAAAGGTGACATGAGAGGTTACAAGGTCAAATGAAGTCACAAAGATCACCAACCCCTTCTTCCGATGACCCCTCCCCAACTATTACCACACACCCTCCCAAACTATCTACCACGCCCCCTCCCCAATATCTACCAGCCCATCCCACACTATTACCACGGCCACCTCCCCAAACTCATACTACATGGCCCTCCCCAATATGGCACCTTCCCCTTCCCATTCCCCATGCACCCGATCGACCATCACCCGAACACCCGACCCCTCACTGATGCACTCAACCCCCTACCGACACATACAACCCTCCAACACCCTAATTCCTTCCCCCAAACCAACCCGGTTCCCTCTTATAAAATCACCCAACCTTCATTCCCCTCCCCACCCGCTTTCACAACACCCACCCTTCCTCACCTATCCCCATTGACATGGTCACTGAGGTCACATGGGATCAACGAGGTCACATGGGATCACCCAGGTCACATGGGATCAACAAGGTCACATGGGGTCACCAAGGTCGACCTGGGGTTAAAACAAGGTCACTGGGTCCACCAAGGTCACCTGCGGGTCGCCAAGGTCGCATGGGGTCACCAAAGTCAATGGGGTCACAGGTCACATGGGGTCACAAAGTCAATGAGGTCACCAAAGAACATTAGACGTCCCTTCACCACCCATCCCCTACCCTACCTGATGCAAAGACCGCTCCGCCTGATGCACCCGACCCTCCCCAAGATGGCACAAAGGTGACATGAGGTACCAAGATCACCTTACACCCTCCCCGATGCACCTCCCCAACTATCTATCCCGCCCCATCCCAATCACCTTACCTTTTCCCCTCCCTGATTTGCACCCCACCATGACCCCACCTCCACCCCAACGCACTCCACTCCCAAACCCCAACTTCCCCAAAACACCCCAAACTTCTCCTAAACACCCACCTTAATTTCCCCCTCCCCAACCACCCACCCTTCTCCTCCCAAACCCACCTTCTCCTCCCTAACACCTCAGCCTTCTCCCTCCATATGATTCACACCAAGGATGTATGGCTTGTCGTTTTTATAGTCAAGGGCATTTGCATATCCGATTGTAATGTTTAAGCGATACAGCAATTATGCATTAATTACTCATTTGCATTTCAGTGCAGTATCACACCAATTTTTGAAATGGCAGCAAGGAAGATTGCGCCCCCATATGGGTTTGCATGCAGGGAAAATTTTGCATATCCGCAAGAAACTGTTTCCAAAATATAGTGATTACGCAGGATTTTTGCCATATAATTAGTCATTTGCATATGTAAGTTGCCCGAAATATGGCTCAAGTAAACTCAGGTGTAAAACTCTTTAATCTGCTTCCTTTGACAATAATCATTATAAACCTTATGGCACTCCAGATAAATTGTACACAAGCTTTGTAGGGAAAGGTTAACATTTTGACTGACATGAGGTACAAAAGGTCAAATGAGGTCACCAATGTAGCAAGAGATCACCAACATGGCACCCCAACCCGGGCCCCCCTCCTTTGTACAAGGTACATCATCGTAGCCCTTACGGACTTAGGCATGCATTATACTATATAGTACTAAACGAGAATACGATATTTTCCTCGATGAAGGTGTACTCCATTTTCAACTAAATGGTGTTTTGCATAGTCATAATGCCTGTCCATCTACTAATCACTTTCCGATTGAACATACAAAATCATTAATGCATGTATAGTAAGAAGACAATCTTCAGTAGCAATGTTTTGTTGGCTTACTATTTATTAAAATCCCAATCGGTCGTTTGTACAGCTTTTCCGCTAAAATGACGTCTTTTTTAGAAATAAAAACCACATGATTTATTTCGATTTCAAATCTATGTTAGTCATTTCTAAAAGGATTTTTTATTTCGATTCAAATCTATGTTAGTCATTCTACAATGATTTTCACAAATAATTCTGAACTTATACCGTTTTTTTTTTTGTTTATTGCAATCACCATAGAATGGAAAGCTATGTTAACTTGTTGTTTGTTTGATCCATTGAATACATGGGGGCGAGGTTAATGTCCGTTGCATGGTCGTCCCGGCCCATATGAAACTGATGTAATTTGTAATGTTAAATAAGATTTGAAATGAAGATTTGTTACTAGAAAATAAACAAAAACTATGAATAATTGATTCTGTCGCTTGTGTTTGTTATTCACGGACTGAAGGGGATATAAGGCGTTCTGATGAGTCTGAGCGAGAACTGTAACAGTAACCCGGCATTGCGCTTCAACTTTGTCACAAAAATTGTCGACTGCGAAATAATATGTGGCGGCCAAGATCGTTGACATGGAGGGGTTGGATGGGGGAAGCAATATCGATCGATTGTGGAACTGTATGCCAAAGGGGACATTCCCAGCTGTTCTGTCGACGTTGTGTAAGATTGATATTTAATGTTGTTTTCCTTTATCATAGCGGTAAAAGTAAAACTTGTAAAGGAATATGGTCAAGTAATTACTTTTTTTGATAATATGTGATGTTTGGGAGTAAAGTCCAGAACCTAAACCATTCGCTGATATTTGGACTCCACCCCCCCGTGCTCCGAACAAAAAATCCTGTAAATGTCATCAGCGGTACTGCCTGCACGCTTTTACGTCTACTCTTCTGTTATCGTCCTGTTTCACACTCTACTGTCCTGTCTTGGTTTGTAGTTGTCATGTCACTGTAGTTTAGTTATTATATATTAAGGAAAGCTGTAATTTTTGGTGACCATATTTTCGAGTTGTGCTCTCTTATGGTTCTCCCCACCATCGATTTCGTTAATAAATGCTTGTATTGTTTATGTTTGTTTGGTGAAAAATAAACTGAAACTGAAACTGTAAGTGCAAAAAAAAAAGTCGAAAAGAAGAATGAAGACACCAAAGGTCAAAACTACGTAAACTGCTTATATTTGTTATCAAACTATCAAAAGTAGTGTGCTGTGTTTTAAAATGTCAGCTTTTGAGAAGGTAGGCAATCGCACTTGCTGAGCTAATTTGATGTTCGCTTACACAGTCATATAAAGTTTTTAATCTAGCACAAATAACAAGAAGAGTAACTGATTAGAGTAGATACGATTGGAATGGAATTTGTCTCTCAATAAAATTTAAGTTGGGATTTCTTTTTCAACAACTGTTAAAAATGCTTGGCACTACGCGGTGTGTGGATCATGGCCAAAACGGGACACAGGCTGATGGTAAACGGGTCACGTGATCCTCAATGGAAAGTCCTGAGGAAAATCCCACTGAGTCTAAACAGTGATGAGTCTAATATTTAATTAGAATATTCTCTATGCCTAACGTTTATCGTGGGAACGTTACATGGGATCAAAACTTGGATATTTTGAGGGCTTCTAAATGCATGAAAGATTATGTATAAACGTGACTCTATATATATACTGATATTAAATACACAAGCATTTCTCGGTCGCCCGAGGCAGACTTATTAGGTAACACAGTAAGTGATGGTGCAGGGCAGAGATCTGAGCCACGGCCGGGGTCATTACAGGCACATATTAACACAAACAACATCACTCGGGCGAAAGGGACACAAAGCCCGCAATCCAACCACGTTACACGTAACTCAGGGGGTACTGAGCGATAACAAAACACCGGCCTCTTCGAATCTTATCATGATGAAGTAGTATCGGACACACATGCGAATTTGATACACTGAAAATCAGATTCCCGCAACAAAACACTTCCAAAATGACATTTACACACCAAAATTTCAAAAAATCCATTTCCATGGTTTCTCCATAAGATCACAGCTTGAAGAACTGTAATTTTCCAGGGCAATCAAGCAAGCATAAAAAAAACTAGTAGGGCGTACACAGCGGCAAATCGCAAAGTCTTCCACGCCGATGGCACAAAGGCTCTAGTAATTACATTAAAGACACTATCGTGATTGAAAAATATTTGAAATTTGCAGGAATATGCTGTCAAAGTGGAAGGGTAAGTCTGTAGATTTCTCCTAAAGGTACCTTTCCAGCTGAGAAATTGACAGAAAAGGAAGAAAGGAAAAAAACGGGCAAGTGTTCCAAGATACGATTCCTCCATTCAATTACGTGTTGTAGTAAGCTGTTGTTCGGGACAGTAATGACAAAACTCCGATCTGTCCTATTAGGTGTTTTGTCTATCATTTGCAGGCGTATGTTCGGATACGGTACTTGTTGCTACATGACAAAATCTGATTTTTGATGATTTTCGATTTGATGTATAGCCCAAATCACTGATAGTGTCTTTATAGGCCAAAAAAATTTTGAACCAAAAAAACTGACACACAGATGATTATTGACATGATTGTACACTATGAAAAATGGATGTAATTCTAGAGAAGAATACGGTGGAAAAAAAATTAATGGCACAATTTATGTAAAATTCTGTAACATTAAAGGTCCATGGCCGAACGCTAATAGCAATCGTCCCCAGGACCCAAACATGTATACCGGAAGTGGTCCAAAAATTGGTATCAGAAGAAAGATACTATTTTTCTAATGTACCCTGTGAATTTAGGGGCTACTAAAAGATGTTTGGTTAGGAATTTATAATACGGGAAAATGTGGCACTTTTGGATCTGACCAATATTAATTTACAGAGTACTCTTATGGGGTTTACAAACAAAAATCACGTTTTTTAGGCCATCCCATCCAAACGGTGAATCATCGGCGACGAAAATTTAAAGATTGGGTTGTTGGGGTGGAGTCATTCTATCAAAATGAAAACTTATATACTTAATCGGGCCATCCTTTAACGGCAATTATAGTTAAATTCCAGAAATACCGCGAGTTAGTTGTTTTACGTGAAATTCATGTCAGTTACACAAATTTTTATGGTAAAAAATAGGGGATTTCTATCGGCATGTATCTATCACCCTAATCTGACCTCTCCCTCCCACCCTAGCTAGCTGATTGAACGGGGCGATGCTCACCGAAAAGGTTTATTCTCAAAATTGATCCGATCCCGATCTTGCGTTTGTTATGCGCTAGTTGATGGTTTACACGGTCCCATAGGCCTACTGTGCTGTAATTCTTCAGCGCCCCACCCCCCGTCCGTTTACGTACAGAAAATCCAAAATTGGAATTTCTCAGATGCGGACCGAATTTGAACGTAAGATTTTTTTTTAGGTAAGTCGGGGGGCCGAGGCTTGGGGATCACGAAATGCCATTCAAGCATGTGTTTCAAGCTTTTTTTTTTTAACTTCAGCAAAGAACACAAGTATTGCTCTTTTTTTCAATCTAGGTAACTCGCATTGGTGTTCTAACTCAGGTCAATCTTTCCGTTAGGGGCTATATAGCAGCAGTTACCCTTTCAGGTTCAGGACCTAACAGCGTTCCGCGTCGTCAAAGTCTATATAGCACTAAGTGCAGTGCTTAAAGAAACTATCATAACCACTAGTTGCCATTTTTAGTCATAGGATTAGGAGCGGGGGGGTTTGATGGGGTCGGGGCACCCCAATAATTTCGGTGGGGACTCAAATACCCAGAGCCCCCAATAATTTAATGCTTTTGACTCAACACAGTCAAATTCCAAAGCTTCCCCCTCCCGCAACCTCCCCAATGCAGCGCTCCGTGGCCCGCTGAGGCCAGCGGGCCCCCCAATCCTGAAAATCTTCTTACGCCAATTAGAGCAGTTGCACGACCATGAATTGTGGGCATAGGTCTACACTATAAAAAAGAACCGTAATTTACGGACCCTGTAATGGGTAATCACAAATGGCGAGAAGAAAAGTACGGAAACCGTGAATTTATCCCCGAGGTCTGATTTTTGTCGGGGGGTACCCTGTCGTTTCAAAAAAGGGGGATAGCTGCGAATGCGGACTATTGTAGGGTATCAAATTCACATAATCAAGTCTAGTCCCTCTAGGGACTCAAATTAGTTAATGTTATGACTGGTTCTAGACAGCACAACCTAGTGTGTAATTTTTACTTTTAATACAGTAGCACAAGTGTTTGGGCCTCTATATGGTTCTTAAGGTATTATCATTGCGTATTGAAAAAGGTCCCATTGGGTATAATTGGTACACAAATATGTACCATTAGGGGATATTTTCACCCCAAAACTAAGGGTATGTGTGCACGGGACAGGTGGTCCCGTTAGAGGTCATGTCAGAACCCCTGGGAACGAGCATGGTTCAACACTTTGCAAATTGCCTATACTTCATGGGGTAAATATGATCAAATAATATTTTTGGAGTGTGCAAATGACATGCTGAAGAAAAGGTGATGAGTAAGCTTATATTGCGGTTAGTAGTAAGATTAGCATTAACGAACGATGAATGCTACTAGTTCCAACGAAATTGGAGTATTGGAGCAAATTATTACATGTACTTCTCAAAATATGCTTAAGATCTAAAAAATTTAACAAGTTTGAATCAAGCCCTTTATTATTGGTGGGACAAGATACGTTAAGGTGCAACAAGAAGATTTCATATACATTAGACACTCAATAGCAGTCCCTTCCTTATGTGGCTACAGAAACAACTTAAAGGTGATTTGTATATACAAAAATAGGGAATTCTATTTTGCTCTATAGGAAATGAGACCCTTCACCAATTTTTGTACCAAGAAACAGGTTCTCAGCTCTTAATCCTTCTCAGGTGGGATATTTATGCTTTACATCAGTGCCAACAAATCAGAATTTTCCACATTTATAAGTGAACTGTTATGTGAAATCTCTGTTGCACATTCAAATTGTGTACAGGAGCCCGTCACCCAACCAAAAACGAGCCATGATTATGCCATCCGGTACGATGAACGACAGCCACGTACAGTTTAGTGAAACAAGAGTAGTATGTACGTGGGCTGCGATTCAGTTTGGAGTGAAACGGTACGTACTACTGTCGTGACGAAAACAGTACGTACGGGAGCATCTTAGTGATGACACCCCCTGCTGAGCCATGTCTACAATCCACTTTTATCACGATCTGGGAAGGAGACTATCCGAAACAGGAAGTTGAGTTTCCGTGATTGAAAGTGGATCAGTGTTGATATTCTGATGACGTCCACGCTTGAAGTGTGATGAAATAGTACATATGGGTGTTGACAAAGCTTGGGTTTGTCAATCTAACCCTAATTAATTATAAAATAATTTAGCTTTTACAAATGTAATACGCAATTTTTAGATCCCAAACTCAGACATTCCAACTTGCTAGGACCCCAACCATGAGGTAAAGTGGTGTTATGTTTTTGTGTATAAGAGAATGAGGCGAGCGTGGGCAGACATGACTTCCAAACTCATGGAAAGGGATATTAAACCTTGTATATCCTTCTACAATCTCCTGGCGCTATATAAACCTCTTACCTAAGGCTCAGTTATTTTAGTTAATTCAGCAATAAAAAAACCAAACAAAATTTTAAAATCTCTGAGTTCAGTAGCCTTGAAAGTCAGGTGAAAAGCCCGGGGGGGGGTGGCTCTCACATTGGGTGGTAGTCCTGGGGTATGTGTGCCGAATAAGGACACGTGAGATTGTTCAGGATTTATTTAGTTCCGTGACCCCCCCTCCCCATTTAGACCACTTCGTTCAAAAGACCAATTTCAGTGCACAAGCGCATGTTCTGCAAATTTTCTTTGAAGCACCTCACAGCGTAGCTGGAAATTGAGGAAATCGCGCTTATTTCTGGATTTTGGAAAAACCTCGTTCTGGAAACCCCAATTTTGGGCGGAGATCAATTTTTGAAATCTGGGCGGCACATACCCTACCCAAATAAAATTACCCCCCTCCCGGGTGACAAGAGACAAATATGAACCTTCTTCCATAGGCAAAAAAAAAACACACATCAAAGTGATCACATTTTTCTGTCATTCTTGATTAACCAATGTAATCGTAGATAGAGTGTGTAGGAAAGCGGATAGTCCTCCTGAATAAGGATGCCAATCTGTACAAAGAGCCAAATTCAACAAAAGCTCCAAATAGGACCAAGGCGCCCCAAGACCAACAGTCGATGCCGAGGGCCAAGGGCTGTGCCATTCTCAAAAACACTTTGATTCTGAGACACAAAAATGCATGGTCAATTTCATCAAACTGTTTCTCCATCATACTGCTTCTTAATTGGACTTTTTCTGTCATACAGTCGATAAGTTAAGTGCATGTTTTTTTCCAGTGGGTGCAGTAATAAATTATGGGAGTTTACATCCGGAAGAAAAATAAACGGAAGGGGCCCTTTCAGCTGCGCATCATGAGGAGGCGCAGGATTTAAAATAGGGGCATCTGTTTTAGAGTTGATTCAGCCATTTGATATAATAAAAAAGCCCCATTCATGAAGCTGGTGACATCCCAGTAGGCTTACAGGTCACTGAATGTACAGCCTATATCACCCGAAGGATTTTATTTCTATATTCATTATTTAAAACGCGTGAATCAAAAGAATTAGATTAGAATAGAATTCGCTGGTTCTCGGCTTTCGCGTCGTATTTCACAAGAATCTAAGCTGTGGGCCTCCCCATGATATTTGACCCTGGCCAATGACTTGATCTCATCAAACATATGAGGATAGCATGGTGCACCCTATGACAAAAGTTTGGTTCCAAGAACTCAAGTTCCTTTAGATCAATTTGACATGTTAAGCCCATTTGATCCACTGACCCTCACATGACCTTTGACCTTTAACATGACCTTTGACACCTCATCAACATATGAGGGATCCCATGTGCACCTATGACAGACAAGGTTTGGTTTCCAATTGAAGTTCAACTTTTCAATGAGTGTCAAATTTTAAAACCAAAAATTAACAATTTCTACCACACACATACACACACACAATCCACACACACATCCCCAAGCACCACGGATTGCAAGTGGTCTGCCAGCTAATAGCTGGCGGCCCAACCACAACAACACAAAAAGTGCACGCAATATACATCACCTATTCCAGAAAATCCAGGTAGTTATTTCCTTTCTAAGTTGCAGCAATCTAATTATTGTTGACCCATAACATATAGTCCGAAAACTGTGTTGGTCAACATGCCAGGGTGAAAGAGTCTCCCTCTCTCTATCTCCAATCCACCATTCGGGAAATGTTACGATATTCACCTGCACATTGACAGACGTGAAATTGCTGTAGTCCTTCTTAAGCACCCATTCAAAAGGTCAGAGGAAACACATCCCAGGACAAATTCTATGGTATGAATAGCAGTTTTAGGGAGTGTCGGTACTCCACTAAAAGTCACATTAAAATTGTAATTACTTCATTAGGACAGGTCCCTATTGACATCTTTTTTACCTGCATAGCTAAGCTGCGTGCCCCCACAGTCGAGTTACAACGCTGTATGTGAGACGCATTCCCAGACAATTTTTTTCGCATCCATAGCTAATGTGAGAGAGAGAGGCGTGGGCAGACATGACCTCCCAACTCACTGAAAGGGAATTAAACCTTGCTAGAGACTTCTTACTGACAGGCATCCAGTCTATTTTAGTTACTACACAATAAACAAAATTTTAAATCTCTGATCAGCCTTTAAGTCAGGTGAAAAAGCCGGGGGGCTCTCAAATGCGGCGGTTCACTAGTATGGGTATGTGCCGACTATAAGACACTCATTTTCAGGCTCTTATTTAGTTCCAGTGACCCCCCCTCCCCCATCATTTAAGACCACTTCAGTTCCAAAGACCATACTTCATGCCAAAGCCAGGTTCTGCCAAATTTTCTTGAAGCACCTCAAAGAGTAGCTGGAATTGAGGGAAGAAATCGCCAGCTTATTTCCTGATTTTTTGGAAAACCTAGTTCGGAAAACCCCCCAATTTTTGGGCCGGAGCCTCCATTTTTGAAATCCAGGCGGCACATACCTACCAAATAAAAGTTACCCCCTCACGGGTGGAAAGAGGCCAAGGCAAATATTGCCTCTTCCACTCAGGCAAAACACCACATCAAAGTGATCAATTTTTCTGTAATTCTACTGGACTTACCCATGTAATCGTTAGACGGTTGTAGGAAAGCGGATCGTCCCTCCATGAAAATAAGGATGCCCAAATGTCAAGAAGCAAATTCAACAAAAGCTCCAAATAGGACAACAGGCTCCAAGACCAATCACGTCTATGCCGAGACCAATAGCTAGTGCCATTCTCCCAACACTTTGATAATTCTGGAGAAAAAAAATGCATTGGTAATTTCACAATACCTGTTTCTCATATACTGTTTCCTAATGGTACTTTTTCTGTCTACAGTCGATATGTTAAGTGCATTTTCCAGTGGTGCAGTAATAAAAATTAGGGGAGTTACATCACGGAAGAAAATTAACGAAGGGGGCACCTTCCCAGAGCGCATTCATGAGGGGCGCAGTCATTTTAAAATAAGTGGACATCGTTTCTTAGAGTTGAATTCGCCATTGATATAATGAAAAGCCCATTTCATGAAGCTTGTGACATCCCAGTAGGCTTACAGGTCACTGAATGTACAGCCTATATCACACAAGGATTCGTATTCTAATTATTCATTTTTAAAAAGTGTGAATCAAAAGAATTAGAACTAGAATTTCGCGGTTCTCGGCTTCGCGATCGCTATATTCAAAGAAATAAGCGGTGGGCCCCCCCCGCACCATGACCTGTGACCCTGGAACATGACCTGTGATCTCATCAACATAGGAGGATGGATAGCATGTGCACCTATGACAAGTTGGGTTCCAAGTTGAACTTCAAGTTTTCAATTTAGATCAATTGTACATTTTAGCCCATGTTTTTCAATTAGACATCACATGACCTTTGACCTTCAACGACCTTTGGCCTCACACCCATAGTATGTGTGCTCCCTATTGGCACATATGACCCGCATTTTGGTTCCAATGAATGCTTAAACTTATATCACTGAGGGCGCCAATTAAAAATATGCGAAAATTTAACAATTTCTGACACAAACATACACACACACATCCACACACACATCCACACACCAACAACGGATTGCTAAAGTGGTCCTGCCAGCTATAGCTGGGGCCCCACAACAACCACAAAAACGTTGACCCAAGCAATATTCATTCCCTAATTTCAAGAAATCCATGTAGTTATTTCCTTCTCTAAGTTGCAGCAATAATTATTGTTTGACCGAACATATTAGTCAGGAAATGTTTGTTGGTCAAATGCCCAGGTCCGAGTTGAAAGAGTTTTTCCCTCTCTCTCTCTCCATCCCTCCATCGGGAAATGTTAAGTATATTCACCGCAATTGCACAGAGCTGAAATTGCTGTAGGCTTCTTAATGCCACCACATTCAAAAGGTCAGAGGAAACACATGCCGAGGACAAATTCTATGGTCAGAATAGCTAGTTTATGTACATCCGTGGGTGCACTCCACTAAAGTCAAATTAAAATTTGTAAGTACGCATTAGTGGACAGGCCCCTATGGACATCTTTTTTACTGCATTGAGCCTAAGATGGAGTGCCCCACAGCGAAGGTACAAAGCTTTATGTGAGACGCATCCAGGACAAATTTTTATGCATCATAGCTAATGTGAGGAGGAGAGCGAGAGAGCACTGCATGACCAAAGTCGCGACTGAAAATCTAATAGTGTAGGACTGATGTCGCTATTGACGTCGTATTTATCTGCATTGAGCGAAGAAAGCTGATTGCCACAGTTGAAGGTACAAAGCTTTATGTGAGACGCATGCCCAGACAAAATTTTATGGTTAAGCTAATGTGGAGAGAAGAGAGCACCTGACCAAAGTCGGACTGAAATCTATTAAGGCTGTCGATTTTCGTTTAATGCTCTAGAACGTGTAAACGGGATTTGTTTAATCGTACCTTAAAACGTTTTAAACGAACTCGGCAGAAGCTATCAGCTTGAGCTTGCGTCCAAATACGAGTTGGTTACAATCAAGCAATAGTGCATTGGTATTTTTAATAAATAAGCCAGATTTACTCTACCATTATGACTCAAAAATCATTTTTTCGTGTTAACGATGGAACCACGCCACACAAGAATATTTTACTTCGAACTTTGGCAAATTTTGAAACCTACCACGATACGATTCAAAATTAGCTGACGAATTTGATCAAGCCGTTGCGTGTTGAATGAAAAAATAGTTCTATCAATGATCGTTGTGGAACAACTTTCTCTATGCGCTGTATACAAAGGAGCTTCAACCACGGACGGGTACCAGCTATGATGAATTTTACCATTGAAAATGCACGGGTGTGCGGGAAAAAAATAGACATGCCGCCAACCCCTTTTTTAAATGAAAATACACGGGTACCAGCATCAAACCCAGTGTGGACGATAGCCTGGGTCCCCGGCCCCCTCGTTCGCAAACTGCCAACATGGGGATCTCAAAATGGCAGTGTTGTAACCGGCCATGCGTATGTATTAGTGGACTGGAAGATTCATCTAGTTGGAAGGTTAGGGGTCATTATGACGTCGAAATACGATATTATGAATGAAAATCCGGTCCTACTATGGAAAGCCGACTTTTAATGCCGAACAAGATACTGTGAACGGGGAAGGGTTTTAACAGATTTATAGGGCAAATGAAGGGTTTCCGTTTATCGTTTTTGGCAAATATTACTATCCGTTTAAAACGGCCGTAGACGTTTTTAAACGGATTAAACGTTTAGAATCGACAGCCTTAATCTAAATATTGTAGGAACTGATGGTCACTATTGAAGTGTTTATTACCTGCATGAGATTAAAGCTGAGTGCCCCACAGTCGAAGGTATGAGGGATGTGTGTGAGACGCATCCCAGGACAAATTCTATGGTGTGAATAGCTTGATGTGTGAACACTTCACCAAAGTCAAACTGGGCAAAAATATAATAATATGAAACTGATTAGACAAGGAAGCTGGCTCTTTATTACTGCAGGACTAGGCTATGGATGCAGACATGAAAAGTGACCTTAAAAAAACACTTGAAAATTTTAAAAACCCTGAAAATTGGGGGGCCGCCTTAGGCCCCTTGCGGGGTCCAGGGTCGGAGCTTCCAGAAGCTCCTGGATTTTAACATTTTTTGAGGCATAAGAAGTGCTATTTTCAATGCAAAAATATGAACTACAGTAACTTCATTTAATGTGAATTTTGATACAATCTCATTATATTGGAAACTGCGAATAGAGATTTTTTAAAGAAATGTATCACATGAAAAGTTTAAATGTAAAAGTCTCAACTTTAAAAGGCTCATATCTGTTTGTGCATGAAAGCAAAGGTAGGACTCAATCTTTTGGTTCATATAAACCAAAGGACAGCCTTAAACTCACCAATTCAATTACAACCCATCCCGTACACTGGTAAATTATAGCAGCAATACCTTTTAAAAGTGCAATTTTAGCGCCAACCCCCAAAGTACAAAAGGGGTAAAGGTCCCTATTTGCTGAATTCTTTGATAAAAGGTCCAAAATTAGAAATTAACAAGTCCTCTAGCTCTTTTTGGTGATGAATGTTCAAGAAATCCAAAGAAGCCACCATTTTTGGTTGTTATTTTTTTTTTTGGGGGGGGGGGGGGTTAGGTCCACTTTTACCAAAAAGAGCACTTTTTCGAAGTCTTTGCACGACCCAAAAATAAATCCTGTGTACGGCCCTGTGCATAAGCAATGCATTGAACAGCAGAATACCAGTGTTTTCCCCATTCTTCAAAAGAGTACATGGCCATATTGAAACAGTGAAATGTGATATCCTTTATGTCTTTTTACACCAGCGGGTGGAGGGACATTGTCTGAGTGTGCTGGTGATGTTTTCCGTGAAATTATACTGGGAAAAATTGCCTCAAATAAATGCCCCCTTTTAAAAAATGCAAGACCCCTTGGGCATTTACAATTGAATATACAGTATTCATATGATAATTCTCACACCTGCTTCTGAAACAAAACACAAGTTGAGATATGAGAATTCTAAGGGGGGGGGGGGGGTATAAAGTTTGGTATGGGTAGGGACAGTCCTCCAACAGTCTAGAAGTAGGACCCACATATCTTACCCACTGCAAGCTGAAAAAGGGGACCAATAGCTATACTAGAGATGCCCATTTTGGGCAAATTCACATTAAATTTGCAATTCATTTCCTCAAAAATGTTCCAATTTTAGTCTAATTAAAAAAAAAAAAATGGTTTCAGATTGAGGAATTGAACTAATTTTCTGACAATTTTTAGAAAATTATTATGGCTCCAATTGAGGAAATCTGACTATTTTAAATTGAAATTGAAAAAAAAAATTCTTGAAAAAAAAAAAATTCATATCAAAATTGACATGAAAAAAGGGGTTCACTGATATAACAGAAAGCTGAAAATGAGCCATGTATGTAGCATAGTGTTTGACCAACATGGAAACTCTTATTTTAGGAGCCAATTTTAAAGGGGCAGTGCCGACACAATTTTGACAATTTGTTTAAAGTAGGGCTTGCAAATATGAGAAACAATCATAAGCAGGAATTCTTGCCATTTTATAGGCCTACAACAAAGGTCATGATTTGTTTGATATAGACCCTCTATATGCCCATTCTCCATAGAGAGGACGTGTTAGACTAGATTTTAAGAAAAAAATCATATTTTGCCGGGAAATGAAATTTGAGTACAAGTTAAAAGGATGAAGTCAGTGGACGAAATAGTCTAACCTAAATTAGGAATTTGAAAAAAATAAAAAAAGTAAAAATATTTTTTGTGATTATTATTGTTTTGTCATAGTAAATTGGACTTTCAAACAGCTGTGGTAGCATTCCATATGGTCATTTTGGTTGAGTACCCCCCACCGGGGCGGGGCGGGGGGGGGGGGGCGAGGGGGGGGACAAGATCTGGTGAAGGATCCACAAGCACACCTCATCCGCCCCCCGCATCACATACTATCTAATCTGACATTTTTGACTTTTTTTACTATTCGCATATGTACTTATAATGTTATGGTTCTATACATGCACAAAGTTACCATCTTGAAGTGACCTATTAGTGAGAATTACTAAGAATTTGATCAATAAGCTCACAAAACTGCATATCGCGATTTCACGTACTGTCTTTATGTTTCATTTACACAATTTCAATAGGCGTATAAGTAATGTGTTCGTAAAAACAAGCTGTTTACGTTTTTCACTTACAGATCTATGTGCGTCTTACCTGCCTCGTGCATGTGAACATGGGCGTGTTTCACATTAGAGATCTATCTGAACGAATTGAAAAATTTAGCGTCATATGTGAAAATTCGACATTTTTGCGTTTCACCTACAGACTTATGACTTTGTAGCTTTATATCAGGATTACAATTGCCCTTTCAAAAATCAACAAGGTTAAAACTTGAATTAAGAATGTTTTCTTCTAATGCAAAATTAAAAAGTAAATTGTAATGTTTATTCCATAGTACAAACATGAAATATCCCGTTAGACGTTCAATGGCCATGTTCTCGCAAACGGCCATTTGTCCGATAAGACAGTATGTGAGGGGGCGAAGACCTGTTGCCAACAAAAAATGTTATTTTCTCCATTTGTACTATACCCTATTCTTCACCTCTTATTCTGAATTTCCTCATCCGTGTGAGTTTGTAGATGCCTCATATTGAGCACCACCTTCGCTAACTCATGGCAAAAAGCACCATTGTGTCTTCAAGTAGATTTCTATAGCCCTAAAAATAAGAAATATGTATTTTTATAGTGGATTACGTTCAGTTGAGAGTGGGAAAAAAGTAAAGGATAGCGTCAGTAGATGTTACATTGGAAATAGGTTACGACCCATTCATTTTTTTAGAGTGTAAAAACAATTGTTTAAAAATTGCGATCTCTCCTGAGTGTGATTTCACAGGAAAATCACTAGGAATTTTTCAGGAGTAGAGACTACAAACTTAGCTTGGCATTACTTTGTCGGTTGTGAATGTAAGAAGGTTGCAAGTGCAAAGCGGCCATTTGTCAGAAAGTGCAATCAAACCATTTACTTTTATCATTCTTTGAGTCGGGGCTCTGGAAATGGTTCTTCAGCGGACAGGAGCACCGTGAAAACCATTTTCAAG
>JAMKCH010064794.1:0-11961 GCA_023653785.1 Ophioderma brevispina | reverse complement strand
GAGAGGGTACCAGTCATGGTAACAGTGAAACACGGCACCCTGGCTCACCAATACACATTTCTCAGTGGTTCAAACTGAATTTCTAAGGTTCACAACACATCTTTGCAATAGTCCATATTTCCCTCTTCGAAGATCTACAAGTATCTACTCTTTTTTATTTTTTGGCCCTTAGAGTTTGGTCTTTGTTCATGTTAGGTCATAAATAAAAAATCATTTCAACCTTATGTGTTTCATTTTCCCACACACACACTACGAGGTGCACGGCAGCGGTCGTGGAGGTCCTTTTGGTGCCACACTTTGAGCCTATACTGATCCTGGATATTCTTACAATTTCCTCGTCAATGTGTGTTACCTTGGAGTACATAGTAGAGTCCCCAGATAATTGTCATCATAATATATAACCTTTGTCTGTGTTTAAAATAAAAGCATAAATCTATAAACCCTCGTCCAGGGCACACTTTGTAACAGCTACCCACGCGAGCAGTATTCCATACTGGTTGAATGGTATGCACAAGGAGCTACTTTCACCTTTCTGGTTACCACCTTCCATCACTCGAACCTTAGATCATACAAAAGTAGTGACTTTGAAATGTCAATCAAGCAGTGAGGTAAAAAATCTCATGAATATTGATTTTAAACACCGTCCCTGCCATTAAAGATTTTGGGAAGAAAGCACTACCCAACCCATTACTGCCTTATCAGAATGCACTCCAACGTGCAGAGCGGAATAGAGTGAGCCAAACTCTAGGCGGACTCTTCCATTTGCAGTGACGGGGAGACAAGCATTTGCAGTGGTGTCAGGTATTTTTTGTCATTTTGGAAATCGTTTAGTAAAAATAGAGCCACAATCACTGGGACTTTTTCAAAGTAACAATGGAACGGGGAAAAGATATACTATAGGCTACCAGCCCAACAATTTCTCAAGGGTCCGGCATGGGGTCAGAACCTGTTTAAGTTTACTAGTTCATAACTTATAGCTGCTTATTTCTGGGAATACTAAACACAGCTGCATTTTATGGGGGCCGGGTTGAAGGTTTTTGGGGGGTGGGGGGATATCAGTAGCCTTTGAAAATCCAGAAGTTTTAAGGAACTATTGCAAAATAAAAGTTGCTTGAACAACCATCAAATTATAGGAATTGCTTGTGCATTGTCTATTAAATGCATTACAAAGTAATAAGGTGTTACGATTTGTATTGTATGTTTGCATAATAAATAGGCATTTTTTCCAGTGAGTTCAAATCTTTGTGGTAGTACTACATTATATTCATTAAGTTAAACACTTTTGAAAATGACACTTAGTATACTACTGGTTTTTTGTCAATCACATGGTTTAAACAAAATAACTGACACTATAGTTCGCAATTAATCATTTTAACAACTTAATTCACAAACAACTAATTTCATACAATCAAACGACAGAATTGTTAGTTCATTTTGATAAAAAAATGTGATGACCATACTATGACAGGTGAAAATGGGAAAAAGGGCTGCATATTCCAAAGTTCATGGTGAAGTCAATGTATCTTTGATAGGTCGTAAAGGCCAATCGCCGGAAAAGGAATGAAGGACGCCCCCCATAGTTTTCATGAGACTGATGATTTTAAACATATCCGCATGATAAGGTGACCATGCCCAAAGTTTTACCTTTTCGTGGTTTCAAAAATTAAACTTTACATAAAGTCTCAAAGTTGCTTTATTAAAATTATAATACAGGCTTCATGGGTAATTGAAATTTCCAAATATGAACCCGTTCCCCCTCCCAAGAACCACAATGCCGCTTTGCAAGGATGTGCGTTTTTAATTAATTACAAAATATATGTGAGTGGCATTCTGTTTCTTGGGGGGGAAAGACCCCAATTTTTGCATATTTTTGTTTATGGGGGGCCTGAACACTAAATTGGAATGGCCAAAACAACCAACACCCTATTACATATATAAAACAACGCCATACCACACTATGAGGTACGTAACGCTAACTACCAAGGGCTCAGGTCATTATCCATTGGATGGCTACATGTTAACAACCGCTGACCATGCAGGTTTCTGGGTATCATAAAGCATACTAAAATTCAAGGGGGTGTATATACTGGTGAATGAAGCTATGAACTGCCCATTGAATTAGATTTTAATCGTATGAGTGAGAGTTCTTGCTCATGATATAAAATAGCGCGATCATGGGTCATGCTTTATCATTACGATCAGGCCATTGTGTTGTTTTCCAGAGTCTGCTTTGTGAGAAGATTGTTATATAATCCAAATCTTAGCACTCATTGAACTACATCAGCAAAGCTAATGGGTATTTGGGTATTATTAGAAAGGGCTTCCTTCCGTGTAACCTCTTTGTGCTTATGAAGGACAAAAGGTCTATCTAGGCACCATTTACAAGCTCATAACAAAGGGCAGCTATGCAACTCCCGGTTTCTTCATTTAAATCGTAACTGGTCATTGCAATGGGAGGCATGCTCTAAGCTTTGCTTTTCCAGAGAGCTGCCCCTGAATTTTTCTCAACTTTATTTCTCATTTTTTCTTGATACAATTGTATTTGAGGTAAAAAAACCCTTGCATACTGATAAGTAGTTGTAAAACACCAAGTCAATTTATGATGACTTTAACTATGATGATATAGAGGGCCTCCTTCATTATTATTCGGCGATGTCCTTTAAATGCGGAATGGGGATGGAATGGAAGAACGAAGAGAACATTTGTAAGGAAAGCAATGGGAAAAAACAAGGGGTGTGGAGGAGTGTGTGATGAGTGGCAAGTGAAATTGATGGAGATGGTTGCAGGGGGGGTGCGTAGAGGTCGAGGGTTTAGAGGAAGGAGCGAAGCCGAAACGGGTGGTAGGGTGGGAACGCCGAAAGGGATGGTGGAACAGAGAGAAGGAAAAGAGGGGGAGGGATAGGAGGGATTGGGGAGTGGATTGCAAAGGGGGAGAGGGGGCAAAGGGGTACAGTTTAGGAAAGCTCGGTACCGGTAGAGGGTCTAGGGGAGTAGAGCATGGCGGTGCAGCGTACTAAGAAGCTTGTGGGGCAGTGGTAAAAAGGGTATTGTGGGGTTAAATGGTAGTGAAGCGACTAAGGCTGTAAAGGAAAGCTTGAGCGAAGGGCCATAGACAGGAGTTAAGTGTGGGCGTTGTGGGGAGGTGCGGGATTGAGGTGTGCGTAAGAAAGAGTGAAGGAGGGACGGAGGGGATTGGGGGAGGCAGGAAAAGGGAATGGATATGGTGGCGTGTGAGAAGAACATGACAATTTTTGTGGAAGGTTTCAAAGAAAAAAAAAAGATTACCGAAGAAGCAAAGGAGGGGAACTTGAAAAGAAAAAGAGGGTGGCCTAAGTTAAGGGAGGAGTGAAAAAAGCGAGTACGAGGGCGCCGCTGGGGGGAGGCGTAAGGTCGGCTTGCAAGTTACGCACAGTAGAGCAGAATGTGGAGGGTGTCGGAGAACTGAGCGGAAGGGGAACAGACGTGAAAGGGATTGGCGAGGGGTGTGAGGAATTTAGGAAAATAAACAGGAGGGGGGAGGTGGATATGAACGAAAGGAAGGGAATACAGACGAGACGCGAGGGGAAGATAAGGGGGCACTAAACTTGACAAAACTTGGGTAGAGGGGGTTGCCTTAGAAAAAGGATATAAAAGGTGATATTTGGCGCGGGTGTGGTGGAGGGGAAATTTTAACAGGAGAGGGAGTTCGATAGGATCAATGGCGTGTATTGCGAACGGACAAGTGGGGCTAGAAGAGAGGGGGAAATTCCCATGATAAGAGGATAGTAAAGCAGGTGAGTCATCAAGTAGATCAGTTTAAATTTTAGTGAAGATTAAAATACGAAATGGAAATTGTTCATAATAAAAAAAACAAGTAAGAACACGAACACAATTCATAACATGTCAATGACTTGTTTCGTAATATAATAAGCAAGGTTAACTAAGTTTATCACCAATATACACCATACTTTTCATAGAAACAAGCCAATATACATTCGTAACTTAGTAGACTGGCAATATATGCTTTATTACATGACATTACCTTTCTCAAACACATCTCAACTTGTTCGACCATACCTTTCCTTTCCTTGGTACAGTCCAAGTAAGCTAGCCATATAATATTTGGTTGGGCTGCATGATGATAATGTATTTGCAAACGTGTGGGGCATTCAGTGGATTAATTGGGCTGTTTGCGTGGGAAGACTGTGACGTGGGTCAAAGGGGCTCTCACTCAGACTGGCAACACAGCACACAGCAAAGTGCTTATTTTAATTTTGTTTCCTCTATGATTTTAAAGGAGATTACAGTTCACTTTCCCAAGGGTGCGCAACAGTCTAGAAGATAGCGTACAATCTTGACCAAATCAAAAAGATATGCCCCGGAATATGCTTCATCAAACGGAGAGTGCACAATTGAATGGTACGAGGTCTGCATTGATTTTGAGTCTCTTATTTTGAAGTTATTGATTGACTATTGAACATACTGAAGACATAAACACTCCCCTTGAACTTCATTGTTTCAAAATGTTTTTGAACACTGTCTTTCCGACAAAATACTTTGGTCTTCGTTTTGCAACAAGTAGTCGTTCACTTTCTTATAACATTCTCTAAATTACACGGATGCTGAAACCAAGCCAAACAACAAAAACAGAGCACAAAAAACAAACCAAAAATGTTTCTATCCATATGAAAGTTGTAACTGCAATTATTGCATACACATACCAACTATCCATCTAGCGACCGCAGCCGAGATGATATTCACCATGTCTAGCGCCAATTAGTGCCCCTGTCCGTGATTAAGTTGGGATGTCCGATGGATCTAGGCCTGCTGGATGTCCCGAGCATCGCATCGATGTAGTTTAAGGGGCGACGAACCCTTTTTTGGGACTGTAAACTCCAACATGTAAGTCTGAGACTACTTGAACAATCGCACGATGACAGGTCGGCTTAAGAATCCTGTAGTAAGTGTCATCCAGTATATCCTTAGCTTTTTTCTTCATGGTCCAGGCTCAGATGCATAACAGAGATACTCTCTGACCGGCTCTAAAGAACTTCATCTAGGTTGAATTGGAGATACCAGATGTATTCAGAACCTTCCAAGCTTGTCTTTTGCTTGACAGGAAGTGTGTCCTTGCTGTCGGCAACATAGGATCCATGTACTTGAAGTCACTGACCCTCTTGATTTGTACCATCTGTATGCAGATTGTTGATGATTACATTTTAAAAGTAAACCACCGATAGTTTATAATACATCCATGATAAACTTACAAATGCCTTGCCCATATCAACAAATCTATCATCAGAATGAAGACAAGCAGATAGTCTTTCTGATTACTTTTCTTTCATCCCTCCTTTTCCATCTCACGTCACGATATGTCCGCAACCCATCTTACCTATCCTGTGACGGTTGCTAATCGTTTCCTGATAAAAATGAGTGGGCTATACATCCCGCAAATCCTGGCCTTCTTTCATATGCCCCATGGTTTGGCAAGCAAAAGAATTCGATCTATATCTTAAAAGTCACACATCCGCTCTTATTTCATTCTCGTTTGAAGGTGATGAGTAATCATTGCATAGAATCCCGTCTTGCGAGGGAAAGGGAATGGGTTTTGAAAACATCTTGTTCTCAAGTCAGACGAAATCTTTCTAAGTCCCCATCAAAATGCCCCACCTTAAGGAAGTCAAACTCGGCCAACAAGATTTAAAGATGCTAACTGGCTAGCTTTAGCACACTCATGTAAACCTCTTTGGTTCAGGTATTTTTTTTAGAATTTATGATTCACTAAAGCCAAATCCCACTGTTGGAAAAGCGTTGTTTATAACATGCCGGTCGGCGTGCAAATTTTGTTTATCACTTCCTATGTGATGCTCTCAAGAATAATGTCAATTTAAAACGTTGGGGTAAAACTATCAACGATAAGTGTAAACTGTGCAACAGTGCGACCCTTCACCACATTCTTAACATTGCTCCATTTTCTCTCAACCAGGGCAGATACACTGCTCTATAACAACATTCTGCACTATATCTTTAAAACGATGACGGGTTTCCAATCGTCCAAAGATACACAAATATTTGGGGGGGCGAGTCTTTAACGTTTCGCAAGGGGATGGCTTCAACCACTCATTGGTCCTGTACAGTCACTGATCCTTATCCCGCATCTTTTGTGTGTTCTGGAGTCTGCAAGGAAGATCATTGAACTTACGTAGTGAAAGAGTGTGCGGCTTTCGATGAAATTGTGATTTTTGCACACAAGTACTTTAGGCACACGGGGGCCACTTGTATTCAAAGGTGTCTGATGCGTGATCATGACTTCAAAATGCACCCTAAACACCTATTTTCACCCGCTAAAACAAGCTAAATCTACCCTAAACAAGTATTTTTATCTGTTTATTATACCCCTCAAAAGTACGCATGCAATTGAATCGTAACTATACCCTTTATTAGCTTGTTTTTCTTTACTTCCAAAGTTCCGATTACAATATTTTGGATGATTTTGATGCCTGTTATAAGATATAAACATGACAATTTCAAGGGTTAAGAAAAAACATACCCTTTTTTTCATATTTTTCTGTTTTTGACACCCAACTATGTACGCGCGTACATCGCCTGTTTGGAAACAAGACACCCTTTTTTTACACGTGTTTCTTGTTCACGCAATCATATCCCCACCTTTGAATACCAGTTGCCCCCCCCCGGTGTTTAGGCTTGATAATCCATAATATTTGATGGAAGCTTCTCTCTAAATTTCCGTAGATTAAAAACTAATCTAATTTTATTGGCTATCAGGGACAAAGTTAGATGTAAAATTTTAAATCAAAATACATTGAAATATAATCTATAGATTAAAATTTTAATCAAATGTAGATTGTCCTCCGTTTTAATCTAAGAAATTTAGAGAGTTTGCCAACCCCCTCTTAATGGCCGCCAGCTTGGGTTTCAAGGTGATACAGGGGTCAAAAATTTAAAATTGTTCCGAATGTATCTTAAAAGCACACCATGGTGTTTGTCTGGTTACAGGGATTCCAAAAGGTATAGTTTCACTATCTATACTGTCAAAATGGTGGAAAAAGTCAATTTTGGTTGTACTAGGTCAAAAGTTAATATTGCTTTGCTTCAGTTAATATGTGGTGCCAATTGTTTCCCTAATTAAAGAATTGGAGAAAGAATGTTTGCCTTATCTGTTATGCTAGTTTTCACGTTATCCAACAAAATAGGTCCCAGATCATAGAATACAATAGGTGCCAATAGCTTTGTTGACTTTATCGCCATTTTGGTTAATAACCAACCATAGAGATCAAAACTATTCCTATATTTTCATTCTATGAGCTACCCAACAATTTGAACCACATTTGGCAAAACTGGGAGCAACTTTTTAATTTTTGACCTTTGTATCAATAAGATGAAAAAGTTTGTAGTACCGTGGAATAACACTTCCAGAATGCTTCCAAAGATTCTAAATCACCAAACTCTAAATGAGTGAGATAAATGTAACATAAACAAATCCTAAACAATGACCATAGAACATTGGAGAGACTATATTCGGCCATTGGTGTCCAATGTACCATGCTTAGTTATCGAAGGCGAAAGGTCGGATCTTAACATGGAAATCCATGATTATAACTTACCCAGAAACGTTTGCAGTGAAATCTTGTATAGATTTTTGCCACTTTCACCAATCTTCGGAATTGGGGAAAGAGGGTACATGTAAGATGCAAACTCTGTAATAACACCCAAACACTTCCCCATGTCCTCAACCATTGTAAATATCTTTACCGCAGGGACTCTACCCTTGAGACACAACAGTATTATTATTCATATCATCCAGGCATTCAATAACGTCTGATTAAAAACTCCCAAGATAATTTCAAAAATTGGCAGAATCTCCTGGTTATACCGTGATTGGAGGTACCCTCCCACGCCATCGATTGTGCCACAATGCCCAAGACCGGATTTATTATTACAACAATCCAAAAAGTCCATCCATTGTTGAGATGACGTTCCATCTGAAATAACTTCAAAAGGCCCATGAGCTCAAACCATCTCGGTATGAAAAACCTTCATTCCGATATTCATCCAGGAGGGGTAGAAATGTCATCCTAACTGCATTGAGATTGGTTCCAAGAGGTTCGTGGCAGCTGACAATATGGATAGATTGGGCGAGGTTTTTCGCACTTCTTGATGGGTAAATCTAGAACAAACAGCCATTTGCCAAAAAATCTGAGTCAAAATTGCCATCAATGTAGCTATTCCATTGGAACGCTCCGAATGAGCCTAACTGGGAGTCCGCCCCATATATACGATTTAATTCTTCCTGTCCATCGTCGTCGGCTGTCCCCACCCCAACACCTCCTGGGTTTTTCACTTTTAAATAGTGTTATTGGTGAGTTGGTTATGAATTTGTTCATGTACTTGGTGATTGGTTTCCTCCTCCTGTCTGCTGCTCTCCTTTTGGCGTTCAGCAGCGTCCCTGGGGTCTATGTGTGTTTGTTGTTATTTGATGTTTTTTTACTGATCATACGAAGATGGTTATATCTATATATATAAAACTAATAAGTCACAGTATATAAACTATACCTTTGGAATCCTTGTAACCATGCAGACAAACATGGCGTGCTTTTCAACCCAATCGCACATTTTAAAAATTTATCCCTGTGTACCCTTGAAATCCAAGTGGGGCCATGAAAGGGGTGTTTGCAAGTGCTTCATCAATTTGTTTATTATCAATGTATAAAGTACTTTGTACCAAAATTCACAATTTTATCCAGTTTTGCACACTCACATAAGATCTGTGTACTACAGTCCCCCCCACTCTGGACAGTCATCTCCTATGCCAAAACGATGCTCAAGCCTATTCAACAAAACTGATCAACGTGTCGAAAGCGGCGACATGTCGATTAAGACCATGAAGCCGGCTTTTGCTGTTGTCCATAGACCTAAATATCGGTTTGAACTTTTAACGCGCCGTCTCGGTAATAGTTTGACGTTTCAGTTTTACATCTGATTAATTTACAGACAACAGATTTCTGTGTATCAAGAGCTTCACGTCTTCATCAGGGTGGTTTTTCTTTTCATCGATGCGCCTGTCTTTATTGTACCAAGAGAGTTTATGCCTGATGTATAACCGACTTTGTCCTGCAGCATTCTGAAGTGAAGTTAGTGGAGCTTGTGGCACAACATATAGAGATCGGTGTGAGCTATATGATCATCTGCATAGTCCAAGGTCTGTTAGATACTGACTTTGGTGGACGTTTACAAAGCTTGGGTTTGATGGTGAGTCCTTTGTCGTTCATGATGTTAGAATCTGAGGATGTAATCACCACATTACAAGTAGGTAGGGAGCAAGAGTATCTCCTTGGAGGATTCCTCTGCGGGCCCATCCATGGTCTGCACAAAGCTATCATGGGTTACCATACATGATGCAATTGCCTAGACAGTTTTCCTATTGGACCCCGGTTATTGGTGAGAATATTCAAGTATGACATCCCTTTGACAATGACAAAGGCCATGGAGAAGGTCACACACATAAACAAAATAAAAAACAACAAAAACAATTGAAAAGCTTGTTTCTCTGGAAATTCTCAACTCTTCCATGATCCTTCCGAGGGCCCACCTCTGAGGAAAGTGTTGAGCTGCCTTTACGAAAACCATTCGGTTCCATTCTGGGAATGGGATATATGTGAGGAGTGTTCTGTTGAGCAGCATTGATTGAGGTCTTAAGTCAGTGAAGAACCTTTTTTGTCTACGACTAGCAATAGCAACTGGATTCTTATGGATTTGATCATTTGTTCACATATATATGCCTAAAACACCTAACATATGACGTCATATAATGTGTTCTTGAGCACATTACACAATATCTGTCGCATGATAGTAACTTAATCACACCCATCCCCATTGTAATGAAAATACGAATTTGTTTAAAGCGCGCTTTTCAATATTGGTATTGTGCGTGACTCTAGACCGTCAGCCCAGAATTTTTTGGTTAGACTAACGAGATACCCATAGCTGAATACGGCGGGAATATTTCGAGAAAAATATAACTTTTGAAATATGAAAGGCCGTCGCCGGAGACCCGTTGTTTTGCGTGTAGCCCGGAGAGAGTGGTAAATCCTCTATGGGGGTCAATATTTGAACTGCTCTAAATCTAATGAAATCTCGCTCAATTATTCCTTAGGTTTACCAGGAGTAAAAAAGGTCAATTGGTCACATATATGTGAGTGCATTCTGGTTCTGGGGGGGAAGACCCCATTTTTTTTGCATTTTTGGTTTTCTGGGGGGCCTGAACACTAAATGGAATTGGCCAAAACAACACCACCTATTACATATTATATACAACGCCCATACCCTACCACACTATGAGGTAAGGTACGCTAATCTAACCAAGGGCTCAGTTCATAGCCTTGGATGGTTACACATTTTAACAACCGCTGACCATTCTGGTTCTGGGTATCATAAATCCTACTAAAATTCATGGGTGTCATATACTGGGTGAATGGAAAGCTATTGAACTGCGCCATGTGAATTGAGATTGTTATAGTATGACTGAGAGTTAACTTGCTCATATATAAATAGCGTCGGTCATGGGCCCATTGATGTGGGCCATTGTGTTGCAGATAAGAGTTGCTTTTTTTCACGACGGTTATATAATCCAAATCTTAGCACTCATATATACAAATCAGCATAAAAGCTACTTGGTATTTGGGTATAATAATAAGGGCTGCCTCATGTAACCTCTTGTAGCTTATTAAGGACAAAAGGTCTATCTATGCACCATTAAACTCCATAACAAAGGTCAGCTTATTCCAACACTTCCTGTTTCTATTCCTTTAAATCGGTAACTGGTCATTGCCATGGAGGCATTCAGCTTTGCTTTTCCAGAGACATGGCCCCTGAAGTTTCGCAGACTTTTCTCATTTTTTTTTCTTGATACAAGTGTTTTTGAGGATAAAAAAACCCCTTGCACATATAAAGTAGTTGTAAAACACCAAGTCAAAATTTATGATTGAACTTTAACTAATGATGATTATAGAGGGGCCTCCTTCTCTAAATTCCGGCGGATGTCCTTTAAATGCCAGGTGATCATCAAGTAGATCATTTAATTTGTAGTGAAGATTAAAATCACGAAATGGAAATTGTTCATAACAAGTAAGAACACCAACACCAGTCATAACCTGTCAATGAATATGGTTTCGTAGATATTAATAAGCAAGGTTGACTAAGTTTATCACCAATATAACCAAATATTCTTCAAGAACAAGCCCAATATCTTCCGTGAAAATTATTTAGACTGCAATATAATGCGTGTTACATGACATTACCTTTCCTCAAGGAGAAAGAGACCCCTCTCAACTCTGTTTCGACCATACCTGTCTTCATTGGTACAGTCAGATAGCTGCCATATAATATTTGGTTGGGCTGCATGATGAATAATGTATTTGCAAACTGTGGGGCATTTCAGTGGATGTAATTGGGGGCTGTTTGCGTGGGAAGACTGTGACGTGGGTCAAGGGGCAGCTCACTAAGAAATGCCACACCGCACACAGGCAAAGTGTCTTATGTAATTTGTTTCCTCTTGATTTTAAAGGAGATTACAGTTCACTTTCCCAAGGGTGCGCAACAGTCTAGAAGAGTAGGCGATAACATCTTGCCAAAATCACAAAGCTATGCCCCGTAAATATGCTTCATCAAAACGGGAGTGCAAATTGAATTGGTACGATCTGCATTGATTTGCAGTCATATCTTATTATTTGGAAGTTATTGATTGACTATGAACATACTGAAGACATAAACAATCCCCTTTTGAACTTCATTGTTGCAAAAATGTGTTTGAACAACTGTCTTACATCAAATACTCTGGTCTTTCGTTTTGAAAAATTAGTCAGTTCACTTTCATTATAACATTCTCTAAATTACACGAATGCTGAACCAAGAAGCCAAACACAAAAACAGAGAACAAAACAAAACAAAAAATGTGTTTCTATC
>JAMKCH010064793.1:0-15265 GCA_023653785.1 Ophioderma brevispina | reverse complement strand
TTAAAAAATCCCCTTCTTTAATGATGCATGCACACATTTGAACATTACTGTTCAAAGGTACTATAAAATTACCAACACAACTGTGCATCTCACAAATTTAAAAATTGGTGGCGCTCTTAAAAAATGCACTATTATTGCTTAAGTAGCAGGAGGAAAAAAGGTATGGAAGTGAATATAAACAGGAAACCAAAATCACTCTTAAGTAACAACCTGACAGGGGATTTTACCCACACTTGATTTTTTGTGATGGCGAAGCAGTTTACCGCCTCGCCACTCACTAGCCGGAAATAACATACAGAACTAAGCCAACTCGTGAGAGAGACTTGACTTCACAATTTTGAATAACGATCAAACTTTTACACATGGCACTAAATCAAAAATTGGGCAACCAAATATATAGAAAATTCTCTCTAAAAACACCAATGTATAACTGATCTTTTTCCAATACATAGAAAATAGGTGTTTAAGGTTCGAGTAATTACCCCACTAGCAACAAAACGGTGTATTGTAAAGAAAGTACCAAACTTCATTGAATAATTGTTTAATACGAGATTTTTAATATATTATTTTTGAAATGTAAATATTTGTTAAAGTATCAAAAGCTGATGTAAATGTATAAGTTACTGTATATTGCTAATGGTCATAACGGTTGAAATTATGTATAAAAACAATGGATTATACTTCCATGGCCAAGGGGATATAATTGATCAAAGACTACCAAGTATATAATAGGATTAAAATACAGTGCTTGTACATGGGGAATTTATTCCTGTAGATGAACAACATATAAAATCCCAGTTTTACTGGTGTATTATGTAACCAAAGTCTCATTTTTTCAGAAGCCTAATTTGGGGTGTTTCTGTAACCTGAACAGGTTTATGAATTCAACAACCATGACGGAATAAAGCTGTATAGGTTGTTGAATTCACAGTGTTTGTGACACCTGGTCAAGTTAAGGAAACGCCGCCTAATTTGTCACTGTATCATCAGAGTTATATAGAAATAGTCAAAATCAGTCGATTCTGCTTTCTGGAAGATAGACACTTGTGCCAAATTTGTTAATTTGAAAGTATTATTTGATGAAATTTATAGTGATGTTTTACCAATTAAATATATATTGGTATCGACTGGTATTATGCCGCATAGAATTCCATAATGATTGATACACTTGGGTGCACTAATTGAAGAGCTCTTTTCAATTATAATATTATGTTTTGTTCAATTTGTTCTCTTTCACATCTTTATTTGAAACAATTTTTGGAGAACAATGGCAGATAATGTCAATGAACAAATTAACATTGAAGCATCAGGTTGTAATCATAATTTGAAATATATTTGAAATATACTGTGCAAGGTCTACCAACAACGTAAAAGAGACATTTCCAGACAAAAATGCACCCCCTATGTTTTTAAAACTTTTTTCACATATTTCGAATGCTTACCAATGTATTAAATCACACCTGAAGTGAATAAACTAAAAGATGCTTTAGTATGTGCTGTCGTGTGTGAACAAATCCAAGCATGGTTCTCTTTAGGGCCTATTAGGCGAGAAGGCAATCTGCTCATCTTAAGGCATAGCAGCTAAACCATTCCTCAATAAATTGAGGACATCCCCAAAAGACTTCATCAGTGGTGACTAAGGGAAGACCTTTTTGTAGTAGCTAACTGATAAGATATTGAAACATAATGAAAACAAGAAACGCTGACATTGAGTAAATTATAATATTTCATTGGGTTTGCCTTCAAAATAATTAAAAAGGAGAAAAATTGTGCAAAGTTATACCAGGGCATTTGAAACCTAGTGACTAACTTTTTCCTTCTTGCCCAATGCCTGGAGTAGCTCAGTTTCATTTTTGAATTTGTTCACGTAATCCTCATGTGTCAAATTCTTCCCCATGAAATTACTTTAGCCGAGTCCCAGAGTCATTGGTCTCATACAACCATAAGTTCCCAATTCGATTCCAGATTGGGTTCCACTTTGCTCAATTTTGGCCTCTAACAGGGTGACCCCAATCAAAATGAAAGTGATATGAATAAAATGGAGTAATCCACAGATTCAAATTATACAAAAGTGAAAATATCACTTTCTTTTGGGTCAAGGTTTTATTGGGTCATCCCTGTATTTCATCGGGACTTGGTGAATACTTATAACCAGTGGGTATTCCTGTCATGTTAGCCTTCCATATATTTGATAAAAATGTGTTTTATTACCATTGTGTTAACTGGAAGTCCCAAAAACTAGACAAATCAATGTAGATTTGGAATTCAGTACACCTTTTTGGTTCAAAAGGTACAACTACCTTAAAATTTTCAGTTTGGCTGGATGCAATATTTTTTACAGATAGAGTATTATAAAGTATTAAAGTAAATTATAATGCAAGTCTTTAATGGATAAACCTATTTGCAGCTAACCCAGAAATTGGGGAATAGTTTGTAAATGTTCATGTTAACACTTTTAGCACCCAAATTTTATTTCACAACCAGTGGCGTATCGGGGCTTGCCCCTTCTGAGGGGGCAAATTTCAAAGGCAATTTTTTTCGGTCAGAGAGCAAAAACGGCTGAATTTAACTACATGGTTTTTGCAATTTTTTTTTTGCTGGCCAAGCTCAGGGGGGACCTGCCCCCCCACCTTTTACGCCACTGGTTTCACACGACAAATTTTCCTTGTTTTTTTGGAGATGGTGCCCCTTAATATTAAAATGTCACTATCTTGACTCACATGATTTGCTATACATTGGTGTTATTATAATAATAATGTTATTCTAATGTTAAATATTAACACTGGATAACATATTTGTTTTAAATTGCAAAGTGCCTTTGACTTATTGTATTGTATCCTTGTAATAATATTAATTGGGGAGTGTACGGCAGTTGATAAAGAGTACCTACTCCAATGCAGTAAGTGGTGGATATTAAAACAAGAAAATATAAAAGTGCTTTGTGTGTTATCCTTCGTTTCATTTGGTGTAGTAAAAGAATTTGATTACAAATAATGAATATGCAGATACCATTAAAGGCTGACTTCGGAGATTTTCCGATGGGCGCACTAATGTTCAAAAATAAAACAAATAAATGCGGGTTTTTTTGCACATACAGATGCTGTGCCATATACTAATCATTGTGTGACATAACGAAGCTCAAACTGAAAGGTCCTTCTATATAAAATCTCAACTTTGTTTCTAAAATGAATGTCCGGAATTTTTGTTATACATGGTTCCCTATGGCACTGTTATGCTCTGCATAAATGTTTACTGGCATAAACGAATTCCATTCATCTCTAACTTTGGAATTAAGCTTTAGGAGACCTATCTTTAGTTTTCGAGATGATTCTTTTGAATTGCTACAAACCAAAAAAAAGTTAATTTTATACATCTCTGAGTCAGCCTTTAATGCACAAAACCACAACTTAGATAGCAACCAGTACAAATCTTTCACTTCACAATGCATTAAAATTTTAACCTTAAAGGTGCAACGAGAGATTTTGAAGCACCAAAATATTGGTTGTCTTAATAATACTTTTATATAGATTAGACACTCAAATAATTTCTTACTTGTATTTGGCTTACAGAAATGTCTTAACTGAGAGAAAATGGGATTTTGATTTGCTTAATTCAATACAAAACATAGGCTGAATTTCTTATTTTGCTCCTATATGAAATTAGAAATTTCACAATTTTTGTACCAAGACACATTTCTCACTTTAAGTCCTTTCCGATGGGGCTATTTTTGATGAAATCTTTACACAGGCAGGGCAAAAATCAGTAACTTGTCATATTTTTTTAAGGGACTAGGCAGTCAAATGAGAATGATGCGTGCCCCCCTTCCCCCAACCACTAATTGCAACAGAAATCAATTCCAACAAATTGTATTGTAGATACCTTTAAACACAACATAGCAAAAGTCGACTAACATCAAGAGTGAACATATTTTTTAAGGGGGGTAAGGTTTATACAGGGGTAAATATGAAAAGTTCAAACGCGTCGAAAAGTAATGGCCAACGTTGTTCGCTACCTTCCCATGATTAAAAAAGGGGGGTATAGTGTTTCCATATCTGCAGGTTGTAGTTCAATAGTTATGAGTCAAAATAGGTTCAAGTTCAATGGGGGGGTAACTTTCAGATATATCCTTCGGTAAAAATGGTGTCAATTTGTTCAGTCTAATTGTACCGACCCGAAAATCTACTGGTTGCACCATGCATCTATAATATTCGTTGCATAATTGGAACCAAATGTGACTGGGTACTACATTGTCTATGGGAGGTCACTATAATCATAGCTCTGTAATTCCTATATAGAAAGTTCAAACAAAGATCTATTTACATTTACTTATCTAGTGGGACAAATTAACATTTTACAACCATTCCGATCAAAATCGGACCATTCTATGAATTTAACCCCATGATGGCCTTGCACGGTTATGAGCCTATTGTACTAAAATAACGCGTAGATACAAACGGGCAAACTATACCTTTTGTTAACCTTAGGAAGTAGCCCAATTAATTGGTTTATCATTAAATCAATCGAAACAATTCCATATTGTTTTACCCCTGTACAAACGTTGCCCCTTATTTTCTACATGTTCCACTAGGTTGATTTTGTTAGACTTTTAATAATTATTATTTTTGGACTATTGCAGAGTAATTAACCCAAATTGTTTCTGTTGCATTGTGTGGGGTCAACTCATACATTATTGGACTAGACCCCGATATTTGAAATCACTCATTGAACCTTTAATTGGGCCTTGCACTAATGATTTTGGAATAGATGCGCATTGGAATCAGTTCAATCATATTGTTATACATATTGTAATCGGGAAATTTCGGACAAACAAGCTGATATTTCAGTAATCATAATCCATTGTTTAAGTCTGTCTTTGTCATGGTTCCACTTGTTAAATAAAATATAATACAGGCGATTTATAAATGGTCTCCATGAACAGAGCGCCCAAAAATTATAGCCCAGGAGCTAGCATACATTTTGTAACACATCTCGAGTACACAAGGTTTTTAATGATTAATATGTAGGCGCCTGACAGGAACCCTTAGAAAAGTGATTCTTAGTCCTGCAAATATTGTATATTAGGAGGAGCCTGAACAAAGTTGGATCAATTTAAAAAATCGTGACCTTCTTGTACACTCATGTTGAAAATACCACATTATGTGTCTAATCATCCGGATTCAGACAAGAATATTTGACTTTCTACACACAGCCTAGAGTTACAGAGTTAAGCTAAAACCTGCAAAATCAATAAAAAAGGGGTCATTTCGTTGTATGTTGATCATTTCAGGCTAAGTTTGGGCAAAAGAACGTAAATTCTGCAATGTTTGTGTGCTAACGTGCGCATTCGTCAAGATCAGACTTAATTTGGAGCACATGCCCAAACAATAACGTTTTTTGTGCCCCCTCTGGTTGTGAGTTCCCTGCAGGGCCACTTTCTGGGATTTAATTCAGTTCTAACTTCTGTGATTTGATTTGTATTTTTAAGAACTGTTAAAGTACAACTGTAATTCGGCTCACCCCTTGGTTCATTTGGACCTTTGGCCAAACAACCATGATAATAACCCATGTCCCCTTTGGAGGGGACGTTAAACCGTTGGTCCCATGTACATGGAGAATCATCTGTATATGTAATTGCAGCCACTTGTGATAAAGTAGAGGGTTTAAACCCCTGGGTTCCAAGTTGTCTTGGATCCCTGGGCATCATTTGAAAGCAGTGTCTGACCACTGAATGATTTACCCAGGTAAATCGACAAAATACATATATTGGCTTATGCTTTCTATTATTATAATATTATAATTATTATTATATTATTCATTTGGTGATAAGTACACGCATTTATGTAGATTTTTTCTTGCTTTTCTTGAATGAGTTCCATTAAACACACCTAACTACCGCAATTCACTTTCTGGCCATACACGACCACACGTTGCATGCATAACATGAATAATGGATTGCCTGCCTCATTAAACTCCGCCTAATACAAAATTTAAAACCTAACCTTAAATACTTGTGAGATAGGTATAAAGTTGGTCTTTTTCCTGTCTAAATGAATATTCCTTGAAGTATTAGTATGGCCGGGCATGTGGGACTTCCATGCTGGTCCTGGCTATGAAATTTATGTTCCGATTTACATCAGTCTATTATCGTAGACAAAATGGTGGCAGTGGTAATTTCATAACTGGGTCAGTGTCTTATCAAATTATATAATGATCTATAATAGAACTACAATTTATGCGTATTTTCCTTAGTGCCCACAGATTGACCTCTGACCTTATAACTTTTGTAGAAGGTGCCTGAGTCAATTCATATGGGAAAGGTCCCAAGTATTGCAAATGAGGTAATGCCATTTATTCTCCGTCAAGCCTCCTGCCCATATCATACTTTCATGTGGAATATTTGTTATAGCTGTAATCCTCATTTGGGCACAGCAAAAAATGGTGGGTGCAAAGCAAAAGCGGCCCTCATGGGTAAAAACATAAAACACAAGTGACATAATATTCATATCCTAGCACAAACACAACTGAAGTCCTGGTCTTCGAATACTGTTTTACAGTATCTGATAGTTTTGCAATCCATAGATATGGCTAATTTCTATTAGCCCAGCTACAATACCAATTGTGCCACTTTTTCACAGAATGGTATACAAAGTAAGAACATCATGTTTAGGTTGACCTGGCTAAAAGCATTGTTATCAACAGTATGCAAAGAACCCGTTCGCTAATTAGTCTGTAATTGAACATCATTATGATAATGAGACTTAATTGGTGATAAATGTGTGAGAAGCATTAATGAGATGTCCTCTTCAGGATGATTTTTTGACACCCCTGTATAATAAATGTCCCCAATTTATCTCTTAAGTCACACGATCATGTTGCCTAGGAGGGGTAGCGATTTGAAGTCTAATGGGTTGGTAACATTTGTGACCCAACTTTGTCTGCTCCCAGTTGAATTCATCTGCCTTGACCGAATAAAGTGCGGGAATACTGTACTTTATTCCGACAAGGCTTTTGAATTCACTGGGAGCAGATAAGTGGGGGTCACAAATGTACCAACCCAAGTCTAATAATTTTTTACCCCTGTGACTATCGTGACCTTTTTATACCAATCTAACATGTCGAATTTTCTTGTTCGTTGTACTTGTCCTTTTTGCAAGTGTGGGTAAAATCATATGTTGGATTGTCGGATATTTCGAGTGTTAAACAAAAGGAAGAAAACGAAAACAATAAGAATGTAAGACAAAAAGGATACTACAAAGAGGGTTGGGTAAGTATGAATAATAGGGTATTGACAATGGGGCTTCCTTTTTTGCCCCTATTTGGTAACTAAGTGAAGGCGCGGATCCAGGGAGGGTGCTGAGGGGTCGCGCGCCTACCGGTAATCTGCAAAAATCTCGCAAAATCACCTTTTGGGACAAGATTAGCCTTCAGCCCCCGGGTATTTTGACGTTTGTCAAATCCTGCTGGATCCTCCCCGAAGTGTTGAGAGTTCAATTCTTTATTTTAATCCTATGAGCTCCACCAAAATGTGCACCATTTTTAATTCTAATCGGAGCAACTATAAAATTGTACCCCTGTACTACTGGAATTGATAATTTTTATTGATTTTGTTGTTTTTAACCTGCAACTCCAAGATTTAGGCTGTAGATAGTACAAGCTATACCTTTTTGAAATCCTTATGGTTAGTCAAATATCGTGTTATACTTTTCAACATGATCAAGAACCAATTTAAAACTTTCACCTCGTGTAATCTTTGTCTAGTACATTCCTCCTTAAGGCACCATTTGTAGCACTTAATCACGTTCCAAAGGTCCCTCTCAGGCTGTCTACCGATTTAATCATTCGAACCTTTTGTACTTGAGATGTGTGTCAATGTGTTTGCGTGGGGAGTCATATTCTAATACTGTTGAGCTGGACTGCCCTGTGCCACAGGGATCGGTGCTCGGCCCCCAGCGTTTTGTTTTACACCCCATCTATCTAGATATAATTCAGACAATATCATGTCTATGCTGATGGCATCCAAATCTATGCTACTTTTAATCCACAGCAAGAGGAAACCAATGATTGTACTTTGCGGATGGGGGCATGTGTTGAAGAGATTCATCTATGGATGACGGACAATTACCTGAAACTTTATGCCTATAAAAATGAATTTATCCTTATTGGATCAGAACATAAACTAAAAAAAATTACTGTTTCAGCAATGCAGCCCAACCACTGACCTCTACACTTGGATAGCAATCTGAGTCGCCGAGTGTCACAACAGGAAGTTCCTTTTTTTACCTAAACAATATGGCGGAAAACAATGCATACACCTTGTCAAACAATAGAACATCTGTGTGGAATATGTGCACCAGTAGGTGTATGCATTGTTTCCGCCATATTGTATAGGTAAAAAAACAACTTCCTGTTGTGACACTCGGCGACCATTCAACTGTGCGGCACCCCGCTATCCATGTGTAGAGGTCAGTGAGCCCAACCAATATTAGCCCGAGGTTGCTCTGGCTTTTTCCGCTACGATAGCCCCTACTATCTCCTCTCCACTAGGTAGGTACGGACGACGTGCAACGCTACGGAACGAGCTAAACCAATATATACTGGTCGTGGGGGGATCGAGCTTTCTCAGTGGCTGCTCCTAGGCTGTGCAATACAATTTATTACCATATCCGTACATCAATCTCAATTGAGTCTTTTAAGTCAAAGCTCAAAACAATGGGTTTCCTTTTTTGCCTCTACTTCGGTAACTACGCATTTAAGGCATATCCTTTATTTTAATCCTATGAGCTCCACCAATAATTTCAAAGTTATCAAAATCGGAGCAACTTTAAAATTTGACCACTGTATAACTGAAATTGACCCTTTTAACTCTTAAGACTTTAGGCAGTAGATTGTACAAACTATACCTGAACCAACTCCTGGATCTTTGCTTTTGACAGAGTAAAATTTCAAATGATCTAAAAAATCAAAATGGCCGCCACAAACGCTCAATATATTTATGAATTATCTTTACGATATTATAACTAACTGATAAATTGTTAATTTATTGTTGAGATACTACAACATATAGGGCTATCATAGTTTCTTAAAATGGCGGTTAAAAGAATTCAAGATGGCTGCCATTAACGTTAATTACAGTTATTTATTACTTTTCCTGTATTGTGGGTGATTATTTCGTTGTGTCAAGTGGTGTATATTACAATTATTATTAAAATATTGATTGGAATTTCGATACGAAGTTATTTGCAATATCTGGAGAACAGCTGCAATACCTGTGAGCTAGAGAACGGGAGAAACCGTCCTTACATTTTTAGTGTTAACCTCGGAATGTGTATTCTAGCTCAAAGAACCATCCACTACTTGACAGAAAACAATTATAATCAGGATATGTGGAACATATATATCAGGATAGGTGGAACACACAGAAGTACTAACTGAAATGTTCCAAGATGCCCAAAAGAATAGTAAACCAATTGTGACAACATGGCTGGACCTGCAAAATGCATACGGTACTGTACCACACAACCTTGTACAGTTTGCTTTGGAGTGGTATCATGTTCCAAACCAGATTAACGAGATCATATTTAAGTACTATGATGAGCTGTTCATATGTGTAAAACCAACTGAATGGACAACTGACTGGATACAGTGCATGATAGGAGTCTTCCAAGGCTGCTCACCCTCCTGCATCCTGTTCCTGGCCGTCTTTAATCTGTGTCTTGATCTCCTAGACCAGTCCAAACACCTCGGGTACTGCATGAGTGGATCTGACATCATCTCATCTGCCATACGCAACATACGGTCAAAGCATACACAGATGACCTGACCATCGTAGCTAGGACCCCGGAAGGATGTCAAGAACTTGTAAATACAGTGAACAACTCCCTAAAGCCAAACCAAGCAAATGCCATGAAGAAGTTTGTCCCCAACGTAGAACAAATTTGGTAAGGACACAAAACGACCCCGGCCTAGAAATAGACGGACTGTAGATTGCTTATATCCAGAGTCAATCAATACGGTTCCAATACAGGTATAAGCAGATGTACCACCACCAGTGTTCTGTACAGGAGCAGAAAACACTATGGTCTGCAACTTAAAAGCTAACAACTTCAGTCAAATGTATGCAAGTAACTAAGTACCATCTAAACAAAAAGATGGGAGTACACAGACACTCTACATAACATGCATGGGATGGAAAGTAAAAAAGACAAAAGCAAGATGGAATGGTGTAAAAGAATTAGAACAGAAAGAACGCCATCTCACCATCTAATTCTGAATGAAATGGCGAGAGGTTAGACGGACGGAACCATAGTCCGGGCTCCACAGACGACAATGGAATAAAGCGTGAAACTTAATGTTGCGTGAAGAGTCAACTGAGTCGAGTGCCCTATTCTTCACCGTTGTAGGTGGACTGTGAGTCCTATATCTCCTGCCACACCGATCTTGGTTACAAAAAGAACCAAAAGGTGATTAGAGACATGAGTCGTGAAGAACAAAGGAAATGCCTCACTAGTAAAAGATATAGATGAGGAAGACATGGTATACCAAACCTTTATGGATGTATGAAACAAGGGCAGTTGTTTTTTTTTTTAGGCTATCATGCAGGTCGACATCTCATGGAAGAAACTTTTGTATATCTGGACACCTGAGCTGCTGTCTTTCCACATCAACGCAATTCATGATTAACTTCCCTCCCCTGCCAATCTGAAACTATGGGGCAAGACAATCTAGGACTCTGCCAATTATATCATCATTGTCATTGCACATTGTTCCACATCCTCAATGGTTGCAGCTACTCATTACAAAGCGGAAGATACAACTAGCGCCATGACCAAACACTGAAAGCAATTGCCACAGGTCTGGCACCGTACATCGGAGAGGCAAACCAGAAGAAATTCATCACACCTGAGAATCTGAACTTCATCTCTACAATAGATTTCGCACAACTGATGGTACATCAATCGAAATCCAGTCTTACCAACGCAAGCATTCTGAAGGCGGCCAAAGACTGGATATTCCTGATGGATGAGGAACACAAACAAATAATGTTCCCTCCAGAAATCACTGAGACAGCTATTTTTTTTTTATTTATAACATTCGACATTCGCGAGGCAGAACCCAATATTGCTATATGCATTAAATTCAAGGGACGCCTCCAGAACAACGGAGAAAGAAGAATTCCAATTTTAGATGCAGGAGGAAACCGAAGTTCTCGGAGAAAACCTTCGAGGACGAGTATGGATCGGCAACCAAATTCACATACGACACTGGCTCGACCGAGAATCGAATCATTGGTGAAAGGTGAGCGACTTGAACGCTACACCAACTCGCCCTCCCAAAAGAGACCAGATATCATCATCTTCTCCACCAAGACAAAGGGAGTGATCATCATAGAGCTGACGGTCCCTATGGAGGAGAACCTACCCAATGCATATGCTAGAAAGAAGTGCAAATACTAAGATCTAGTGGCAGACCGAAAACAGGGGATGATCTACATACTACTTTCCAATAGAAGTATGAAACAGAGGTTTCTGCAATACATCAGTCTACAAAATCAATACCTTGCTCACAGCAGCCAAAATTGCACTCAGAGCGAGCTATGTCATCTGGCTCAGCAGAAGCTCAAAGGCATTCAGACAAATGGAGCTACAGGCAACTCCACCAATATGCTCTGAGGGAAGTAAAAATGGCACAAAACCAGGTTTAACCAGCCAAAATCTGGTCCAGAGACCTCAGAACACATTAATCTAGACAAAGATATACTGCATAAGGTGAATTTTGCCTACTAAGTCACCTTCACAGAGGGAGATATACCAGGAGTGCTTATCTTCAAACGGAAAAAAGTAGGCTACCAATGTACTAAACTGTTGCTCATAAAGTTGGAATATTTTTTTCAGACCCAATCTGAAAACGTATTTCTATTTGAACGCCTCAGTAATCATATTAGAGTAGGTGAATGATTACATAATGAGTCCCAACCACCCAGGTCAAGTGAATCCATGCATAATTTTGAACTACGTAACAATGCCTTTTGTTGGGAGCTATAAAATGTCAGACGTCTCTTTTCCTGCTCCAAACCGGTGTGCAAGGAGCCCATTTTTTCAGAGTTGGTTGTTACCTTTACAACAAAAACTGACACAGAGGTTCCCTAGGCTGTGCCTCCTCCAACGGCATTACCAATACGCCGAAGAGTACTTGCACTCTGACGGGAAGGGTATAAACAAGCCAAAGTCGCTGATTTCCTCGGGATATCGCAGAGTACGGTCTGTAAAATCCTCAGACATCATCGAGAGGTGGGTCATTTGAGGCCACGAAAATCTTCAGGGCGACCACGCTTGACTACCAGACTAGATGATCGACGACTGCTAAATGTGTGTCTAAGAGCCCGGAAAATGCCAACGAGCCGTCTTCGTCGTTTTTGTGGAAAAGACACTATGGAATCAACTTTTCCCTCCAACCTGTAAATCGGAGATTGCTTTAACATGGTTACCAAGCAAGACGAATGACCAAATCAAATGTCCACTCCCACCCGTTCACCACAGAGTTGATCGACTTCGCTGGGCTAGGGAGCACAGAATATTACAGCTCAGACAATGGCGAAATGTTGTGTTTATTGGTGAGAGCCGCTACATCCTTGACCATCAAGATGGAAGACAAAAGGTTCGTCGATTACATCTAAGAACGGTTTCAACCACCAAATGTTCACCTTTTTCTGTTTGCTAAGAATTGATTCAGATGTGTAGATTTTCCGTTTTCAGATTCAGATTCATATTCAGATTTATTTTGCCTCTTCACAAAACATGTATACAAAATAAACAGATGATAAACCTTAATGACCATAGATTATGTACAAAGAGGAACTATTTGGTTGTATACAAATGATAAAGTAGAACTACGGTTAAATGAAAACATGTTTTTCAAAAGTAGTGACAAATATAGGTGATATTACAGAAAAACAATACAAAGCAGTATTTTGGAATGCATACATGGTGAAGGGACGAGGACACTGCTAAACGCGAGGCGTGAGGTCGCAGTGCCCTGTACAAAAAAGAGTCAAAAAATTGAAAAAATTACAAGAGATATGCTTAAAATACAAAAAAAAACAAAGGTGGGGGGGCGATGACGAGACAAAATATACAGGACAGTAGGACAAAAAATGATGTTGATTAAGAGAGTATTTATAATGAACTGATAAGTTAAGAGGTAGATACAAAGAGAAGAGGGGAAGGGAGAAGGAAAAAACTATATTAAGAAAGATGTCATCGTACAGATTGACAAGAAGATTTTTAACCCCCTTGCTTTAAAGTGATAGTGAGGGGGAATTCTGTAGTCAGAGGGCAATTGCATACATGCTTAGGGCTAGATTTAGGGGTACTGGCAAGAAAACAGTGTTGGTAGGGTAATGAGGGGTCAGAGCATGCATGGTATCAGAGTTGAGAAGAGTAGTGTCAATGTTGAAGAAGTCTTCGGAGATAAGATCCGGTGGAAGATGTGTGGTAATACGGTACATTAAAGAGGCAAGTTGAAGTTGGCAGATTGTCGCGCATTTTAAGCATGTGAAGAGTAGAAACCGATTGAAAAGAGGATCAGGTGAGCAAGCCAGAGGAATTAGTACAAGTACGGATGGCGCGTTTTTTGAAGAAGAAAGACGATTCAAGATGGAGTGTTATAGGATCAGCCCAAATCATTGCACCATATGACAAATATGGAGAATGAGAGAATTGTTAAGAGCGTCATAAGAAATGCTGGGGGAAGATAAGGGACGCCACCTACGAATCACACCAATGTATTGGGAACTGTTTAGATGCATGCTGAGTTTGGGAATTCCAGGAAATATTAGGAGTCATTTAGTAGGCCAATGAATTTGTTTGTGTCAACCTGGAGGATTGGGGTATCGTCAACTTGTATCTTAATTCAATTTTAGCTTTTTTACTAATGTTTTGATAAAATGCTTTCAAGATTTGTATATCCAGCATGCCAAAAGGAATACAATGTTTATACACCTGCAGATCTGCCTTCTACTTGACGTCCCCTTGGGACGTATGCAGCAGCCGTTGAGCCCGCTCGGGCCATGGTATGAACCCACGACGTACTATCCAAATAAATAATTTGGAAATGTTTATAACAAAAAAAGACAAATTGACCAAATTCATCTTTGAGCGAGTATACTCGCGCGCCTGCCGCAAAGGGATAAGTTTAAAAAAAAAAATATGTTTTGTCTGTTTGGGTTTGTTATAGCACAATAGGCAGCATACATCTTCATTCCATCATGGGGTAAAATGTACCGAACTGGTTTTAATTGTTTATTTGGGTCACAATAGATGAATAATTGTATCTACACTCTAAAAAAATAACAGTGCACTTTCAGGAACCATACTGTAAAAAAGCTTTTAAAAATTACAGTATTTGGCTGTATTTGGAAATACAGGAAAATACTGTAAAATTTATGTCCAATTTTCCAGGCTATAATGACAAATCTAAAAGTGAAAGACTTTTTCTACTATGATTTTCAATTATACCATTAAGTAAAAAATAATACCGGGGAAAATAAATACTGTAATTTTACAGGAAAATACTGGAAGCATTCTGCCAACAACACCCCCGTAAAAATAGCTTTTTACAGGTTTTCATCAAATGTCCTGTAATTTTTACAGTTTTTTGTAATACATTTTACAACAAACTGTAAGTTTTTACAGTATAATGGAATGTACTACAAATTGGTGGATAGGCCTACTAAGTTGGGTGTTCGTCAGTGCGTTTATATTCCTCCTCCACACATTCACAAATCGCTGGTAATAATCTCACCAAATATAACTGTTTTTAAGCGTTTGATTACATTACTTTTTAAGATATAGTGTAAATTTTACGGTAATTTTGTTGGCAGAATTGCTGCAAGGATTTTACTGTAATTTATAGTATTTTTTTTTTCTTACAGTGTATATTCATTGTTCGACGTTCTATTATAAGAATATGATTATGAGTTCTGACTATGACCTCCCTAGATCCTTCAATAGCCCCGGTCACATTCCCATTATGCAACGACTATCATAGCAGTTTTTTTTCGCCTCCTGTAACCTTACTGAACACGTTGACATCATTTTTCGAACGAACATAATCTGAAATTTTACCCCCATTGTGACCTTGAACATTTTACCCTATGAAACTACAACAGTAAGGCAAATTCTACCTTTTTTGTTTTATTTCTTGAAAGGCCGACGAATATGTTGATATTTGTGAGTTTTTTCAACGCGTTTTGACCCTTTTTATATTT
>JAMKCH010064791.1:0-26075 GCA_023653785.1 Ophioderma brevispina | reverse complement strand
TTTTAGTGTCTCAATGATATGATTTCAGAGGTCTAATTCTATTGATTTTAATGGCCATAGGGGCATTGGGTTTTCAGGATGCACAGTCCAGGTTTGGGAATTTGATAAGGTATATACAGTATTCCAAACGTAAAGCTCTCATATCATGCTCTTTACCTGTGTTAACGCACAATTTTGTGGTGGACCACTTTTGCAACCTCAAGGAAAGAAATTCATCCTCTGAAGCAACAACGATTTCAAAGCCTATAGTGTGAATCCTTATCAATAAACAATTGGTATTGAAATTTTAACTACTTAGTTCTCCAGGTAGACATGGAATGTATATTTATTAATTTAATTTCCTTTTTAGTGAAAATTATAACAATTACTTGGTATTTGGGTCAGCAAAACCATATGTGAATCTGAACTCAAAGTTATTTTACCAGTGCAGTTCCTAGTCAGAATCAGACATATAAAACTAGCATTTCTTTTCACTATCACTAGTGTACCCTCTAAAAACAATCATGTTATTATTTTAAGGCAGGCATTTACGGGCAGCACTTTTGCTACTTAACATTCTATTTTACTCTCCATTTGGGGAAATTATTCTTGTCACCCTACTCCAAAGATCCTGCACAAATTAATGATAACACATGCTCTAGTATAATGTAAGAATACTGCATGTAAGTTTTACTAGTATGGAAGTACCACTTTGTTGTTTAATAATGGCAGTGTGTGTGAATCTTTTGTACTTTGATAAAGTAGAAGAGTCACTATTGAGTGTTGGTACTAGGCTAGTACACAGAGTCATAACTGAAGAAAGTCTGGACCTGCAATAGTCCATGAATGGTTTTGTATTTCACGTTTATGAATCACCCTCATGACCATCAATGGCAGACAAGCAAGTTCTCAAACCACAAGTGTCGACTGGGTTTCGCATCCACCTTGTCCCTTGTCTCCAGTGCAATGGTTTTTTATACCCTCCTTCATGGACTTCTAAGGACAAATTCATCGACTTTGCACTTCCAACTTCGCTGCACCTTCTCATTACACGCACAAGACCATCCTCTCACATAACTCCAATCTTTTTTGATTTTATCTGGCTCCAGTTTCATCTGAGACTACCAATCTAAGCTTCTGCTTCTCACTTATCGTTCCTAATGGACTTGCACTGCCTCATAGTGACTTCTAAACTTGTACACCCGTCTCGAGAAATCTTTCTGGTTATTAAAATGTTTGTATCAGTCAGGGGGGGGGGGGCAGAACCTTTACCATTTCAGCACTAGGCTCCTGGCATTCCTTGCATAGACTTAATATGTTAAATATATGCATTTTTTCATTGTTCTCTGTTCTAGTTTCATTGTTACTTTTTTTAAATTGATCATTGCATCATATTTTTTGGCATTTTGGCAATGATGTTATAATGTTCATTATTATTTAAATGGACCCTCTATATCATGCTAGGTAGTTCGTCCTCTAAAATTGTGGCATCACTTTTTTAATAGGTGCCAATTTAAGGTTCCGGTCAAAGGTTTTAAAATGCTCCAATCAAAGTTGACTTGAGTTGGAATGTCAGCCATATTGTCCATCGTATCATAAGGAATTCCAAAAAATGGTATAGTTGTGTAACCACCTACGACCTTGGTTTTGGAGGTTATAGGGGTCAAAAGGTCAATCTCACCGGTGAGTCTACATAAAATGTCTTATCAAATAATTATGGATTAATTCAGTAGTCTGCCAGCACATCGTTCAAACAGCATTTTATTATATTTGTTTTGAGATTGTTAATTAGATTTAATTTTGTACCACACACATTCCCGGGTTTGTAGTCCACACGGAGATATGGGCAGCAGTATACTACCAACCAAACAAAACTACATGTAACCTGTGACGGAGACAACAAAAAAGCAAGCAGTTCTACAAGACTATGTCCATTTTTAACCGATGCCACAGCGGATTACATGTCCGATTTAGGAAAATTAAAGTTAACATGCAAATTATAACTGTTTCCTTGAAAATAGGCTGAATTGCACAAAAATTTAACATTCCACAGACAAAATTTTACATCACAGGCCAATGTTATATGCATTTGTGCATGTCCAAACCCTCAAAATCGAACACTGAGGGATTAATAACGGCTTTCTAACCACAGTGCCCCCTCGTTTTTTTATGAACGTCCCTTACTGCCAAGAAGAAATTGACGAATTTTAATTCTCCACACATGTGTTAGTTACTCACACTGCTTTGTTTTACAAAATGGAAGCATACCAGGCCTGAAAAAGTGAGGAAAATGCAATATGTGGAGGAAAAGTTTTGTCTTTTTCAGGCTTGAAAGGTCAGGCCCGATGTTAATAGGGCCTCATCCCAGAAGAACCAGATTTCTACCGGAAGTGTCAACATTTTGGTATGCAGAAGAAAGCTACTATTTTTCTCATTACCTGTGAAATCTTAGGGCCAAAAGGTAGTGGTTTGGAAAAAGAGTATGAGCGAAAATGTGCCCCATTTGGTCAAACCAATATTAATTTTACACAGTACTTACTCGATTGGGCGATACCAAAATCACGGTTTTAGCTCTCACAGCAAAGGGATATTGATATATCGGCGCGAAACTTACAAAGATGGGGTTTTGGGGTGAAGGATAATCGATCAAGAGAAAACTTCTATCATTAAATCGGGCAATCCCCCATTTTAAATAAGAAAGAGAAAAAAATACTGGAAGGGAAATTTGGACATTTGGAGGGACAAGTTTTGTGATTTTGTATTCCTGGGAAAAGTAAAGGATAGCTGAAAGTATGGCTGGAGAATACTACAGTTAGCGGAAATCAGGCACCCGCCGAGGGTGGCGTCTTACATCATTCACCAGGTAAATGGTTAAATAAAAATTGGCAGCAGACGACAAGAATCCGTTATTCAAGACAGCGGCAGCTATTTACGAAATTCAAGTAGATGTTAATCTTTGCGATTATTTCATTGCAAAAAGTTTGTTAGTATTATAATTAAAAAAAAACTGGTAATATGTAGTGTAAACATTATTATACACAGAGAGACTTGCCACATTGGTCGATCCGAAGGTTTTCATTTCAAAATCGGAGGGGTGAAATGGACCTCGATTTCTGTGTCGAAGACGAGGGCCGAAAAAAGTAACTAGACTTGCATGAATAGCCCGGTTTTATTTCTCGAAATGTTGTGTGAAATTACGTCCGTAGCAGGGACGACTGGTATCGAATGTATTAATTCCAAAGAGGACACGATCTTCTACCATTATATGTTCGTGATCTGCTTCAAAAGCATTCCTAACTGGTCATCACAACGTTATTTGGTTGTCTTCCATGTCCATGTGCTGTACGGTTGTTTGTAAATAAAATGGAGTCGGAGTGTGCTTTACTCGGTGAAATTTTTGGCAATCACGGATGTTTGTTCTACACGGACGACCGCGCCGCCGGTTGGGCGGAACGTAGTTTTGGTGCCATGAATCCCGTGCTTGGCACAAAGTGATCACGATGGGGATTGAACACAAAATCTGACGCATCTGATATAGAGCTATATGATAGCGATCATTCACAGATATTTAGGCTACAACTATGATTTTTTTCTAAAGCCGAAGAAGAAAAGTTTAAGTTGCCTCATTGGCGGTGGAATGATGAGGTTGAAACAGGTTGAACAAAGCCGATGAGTTTTTATAGGCCTATAGGCTATTATAAATTATACAAAAAATGGTGTGTGTGTGGGTATGTTGTGTGGACATTACTGCGTGTTGTGTGTTATGTATGTGTTGTGTGTGGGGTGTGGTAATTAATAAAAATATAGGACGCCTTAAAAAATCATGTGTATGTCTTTCCCATCAAAAACTGAGAACTTGGACTATTTTAATAAAGGGCCGGACTCCCTCCCCGCCAAAACTGTCCCAAGAGTACCTAAATCCCGGGGGGTTCTTAGTGGGAAAAAGGGGGTGGGTACGGGATGTGCGGCTAGAAGGGTTTGCATTTTAGCGATTTTGGCATATGGAACGGTCCCTTTTTCAATTGGTATTGCAAGGGGTGGCATTCTGTCAAGTCTTTTCCAATGTTAACAAACCCACAAAATGCTGAAAATAGTGTGCCAGAATGGATTCAAAAATACATTTAACAGTTAGTTTTTCTCTCTAGGTTTTGGGACTTCGCCCCAAAAACCTTCACCAAAGCAGTATTATAAGGATGGGTTAGCAAAATCCGTATTTTTTGTTATAAGTTTCGGGGTAGTGGTTTCAAACACCCGCCGCAATCCCACCCAAACCAAAGTGAGAAACCCCCCCGGCTATTAATAAATTCGAGGAAGAGAACTTCCGAAAAAAGAAACACTACTTCAACTATTTTACCCCCACCCCTTCTTTCAGACCTTGCCCTAGCTAGACCCAGCCCTTTCACTCGGTGGTAGTCCCGGGTATCTTCTAGCTTTTGGCTGCCGTTGTGGCTGCAGAAAACCCTTGAAATATCTCAACCACCTCTGTTTACCACCATTTTTCATGTGATTTTTGTGCTGTGTTAAAATATAAAAATGTAGCTGTTGCTGATAAAAGTTGAGTATAGAAGGAAAAAATGGTAGGGGGAGACAATACGCCATTTGAATTCAAACATGCTTGGTGGTGGACAAGGCAAGAAGAAAGAATCTTGATCACTCCCTCGGCCCCCTCGCATATTTATTAAAATTGTGCAGCGGGGGTGGGTGGAAAATCATTTGGGGGATAGGCGGACTGAATATAGACTGCTGTGGAATTTCACATGGCCTGGTTTTTGGAATGGGGCCACGTAGGGCGGTCGAGGGCCGTCCGAGTAGTAAAAAGAGAGGCTTAATTGGTCACAACCCCTATTTATTAGTATCTTTGTGTTGGGCGAAATTTTTGTCAATCGAAACCCTCCCCCCTTCACCCTTCCCCCCCCCTCTCGTATGCTTATGGGACGGTCAAGGTTCATTTTTCCACGGGCCAGTTTTGACTACCCAGTCCGGCCTCCTGTTGGGGGCCGAGGGGAGTGTTTTGTTTAGTTGTTGTTTGTTTTGTTATTAGTTATATTTCAGGTAATTCCTTCAGTACAAATAGCATGGTTCCCAGGCGGCCCTGAATTGAAAAGGCATATTATTATGTACAATGAGATATCAAATTTATACATAGAAAGCACCATATTACTATCAACTCAAGGAAAAGATAACAAATTGGTTTTAAACTAAACAAAAAAAAGTATCAAAAATATTGAACAATAAAACATGAATGGTAAAATAAAAGCTTAGCAAAGAAACAACCTCGTTAATTTGCAATGATATGTTGTTAATTGAAACAAACCATGGTCTCAAAATTAATATGAATATTGGCTGGGAGATTATTCCACAATTTTGCTGCTCTGCTACCTAAGGTTCTTCTCCAGCACAATATTCCAGGGAGGGAAAACCAAAGTGTTTGAGCCTTGGACTTCTAGTACCTTTGGAATGCATTGAGGATTGTAAATATGAAGTGAGGATTGGAAATATACTCAGGAGCCGATATGTAAGACACTGAAAAATTGTAATAAGGGTACCTGAGAATCCCATATGCTATTGAAGTTTACCAGCCAAGTCCCTCCCTCATTTTGTCAGCTGCGTTAGGGATGTCAGCTGAAAGAAGAGAACACGGGCAAGTCGTTTTGCCAAAATCTTGCAGTGTTGTGTTATGATGATCAGCTGTGAAATTTGACCAAACAGAACTGCGTAGTCCAAAAGTAGGAAAACCAGGGCTTTGGGCACGCATATTAACAGTATTTGAGGGCAGAAAATGCTTCACTTTTACAATTAACCAATACGCTTGATTTTGAGAAGACAAATATGACATACATTCAACATGACCATTCCAAGATAATGTATGGGTCAAACCAAATACACTAAATATTTATACTTATCTACTCTCTCAATGGCTTCATTTTCATCAACAAGAGAAATATTCTGAAAGTTTCCTTAGAAATTTGACGACTGCCAAACACAGGGAGCGCTTAGTTTTTTAAATCAGGGTAAGCTTGTTAATTTGGAACCACTAGTATTCGTCCAAATTATAATTGAGCTCATTCTGTAACCTGTACCTGGATCATTTGAACTAAATAATAAAGTTGTGTCGTCAGCAGCATAACACACTTACAGTTTACAGAGGTGGGTAAAGAGTTAATGAATATAATAAATATAAGGGCCCCAAGATTGATCCTTGAGTGATTCCAACATCAATATGCTTAAGATCTGAAAGAGTAGAATTGATACTGACAGATTGCAATCTACCACTAAGGTAAGAATTGAACCAATTTAAGGCACTACCTGTGGATACCAATAAAAAAGCAACTTTAATTTATTATAATAAGAAATCATGGTTTTGACAGTATCAAATGCCTTTTTGAGATCTAAGAAAATGGCACCATAACCTTACCATGTCATATATAGTATGTACTGTAAATCTACGAGAGTTGTATTAGTACTCTGATTAGTCTAAATCTGATTGACAGAATTCAAGACATTATTACGTGAAAGATAATCATACAGTTGGGTCATGAACAGCACGTCAATGATCTTAGAACAAATTGGAAGAACTTGAGATAGGTCTGTAATTGCTGACATCCATTGTCACCATTCTTGAAGATTAGGATGAACCAGCCTTCTTCCAGCACCAGTATTCCAGGAGGGAACAACCAATAGTGTTTTGAGCTTGACTTCTCAGTACTTTGGAATGCATCGTAATGAGTACAATATGAGGAATGATGAATTGAGATGAGTTGAATTATACTCAGCGAGCGATATGACGTACTTAAACTGAGATACTGCAAGGACACCTTAAAATTGTCTAATAAGTAAATGATTTGCATCCCCTATGCTATGAAGTCTTTCTACCCCAGCAGGTCCTCATCATTTGTCCACTGCAGTTATTGATGTCAGCTGAAAGAAGAAACAACGGGCAAGTCTGTTTTGCAAAAAATTGCCAGTGTTTGGTGTTTGTGTTATGATGATCAGCTGTGAAGGATGAATTGAATTGACAATTTGACAAACAGAACTGCCCAGTAGTCAAAATGAGGAAAAACCAGGGCCTTGGCAAGCATATAACTGATTTGAGGCAGAAAATGGCATTCACTTTACGAAACACCAATACGCTTTTGATATTTGAGAAGACCATATACCCATAAATTCAATCATGACCATTCCAAGATAGGTAGGGTCAAACAAAAACCCTTAAATATTGTACTATTACTCTCGCAATGGCTTATTTTCATAAATAAACAAGAGAACGAAATTCTGATGGAAAAAAGTTGCCTTTAACTTACTTAAATTTGACGACTGCCAAAAAGCATGAGCTTAGTGTTTTTATTTAACATTTAAGGGTAAGTAGTAAGCTTGTCTTTAATTTGAACCAAACTAGTGATTCTGTCCAAATTATAATTGAGCTCATTCTGGAAAGTACCTGGTAAGGTGAACTAAATACTAACTAAATTAAATTGAAGTGGATGTAAGTCAGCATACCACATAACACAATCTTACAGTTTACGAGGTGGGTTGGTATAAAGAGTTAATGAATATAATAAAGATAAGGGACTCAAAGTAATTGATCCTTGAGCGATTCCAACATAAATATGATTAGTAATTAAGATCTTGAAAAGAGAGCATTGAATGAATACGAAAGATGGACAGGCAGTAGGCGTAGCGAGCCATGTTGCGATCTACCACTAAGGTAATTCGGCAGGTAAGAATTGAACCAATGTAAGGCACTACCTGCTGATACCATTAGCACTTATTTATTAATAGAAGGATCATGAGTTGCTGACGGTATCAACAAGCTTTTTGAGATCTAAGAAAATGGCACCAGTAACCTTACATGATCATATAGTTAGCTATGTAATACTGTTAACATAAAGAGAGTTCGATAGTGAGTACGTGATTAGGTCTAAATCCTGATTGACAGAAAATGAAATTCAAGACAGTATTCACGTTGACAGATAATCATACAGTGGTCATGAACAGAATGTTCAATTGATCTAGACAAAATTGCGAAGAACTGAGATAGCCTCGTCTGTAATTGCTGCGAAAAAACATCACATTCGCTAACCCATCTGAAGAGATGAGTAACCCTAGCCTTCTTCCAATCAGTAGGATAATGAAGAGAATAAGGAAAGATTACAGATAAATGCAAGGTAGGCGTGACAAGAATGATCGGTGCAGCTAATTTCAGAAGTTTTATAGAAATATTATCAATGCAGAAGACTTTAAGTTTGAGCTACATAATATGCTTGAAAACCAAAATCAGTAGTCACATTATCAAAATTAAAATATACTAAGTTTTAGGACGGTATATATGCCTATACGATCATGAGTTACAGTATGAAAGCCTATGCGAAAATACCCCGAAAATACACCTGTCGTTGATTTCCCCCAGGCATCATCGAATATAAAATGATCATAGACATCCATGAACATCGTCAGCATTAGTTGTGAGATAGTTTAGCAAGACAAAGGATCATAATAAAAATATTTTCCTGTTTACCCAAAATGGCGCCACGATAGCGTTGCCACGGTGTCCGCTTTGTAGGGAGCTAGTTGACCGGATGAGACATGTGACATGACATTTAAGCACAGTAGTAATGCACAATACTGCGAAGTTCTAATATTGTTTGCACCAATGAGGAATTGACCTCGCGACTGAGTCGAGAAAGAAGAAACATATTTTAGACGTGCTCAAGGTCCTGTTTTGACAACTCGTTCGTTTTGTTATTGTTACCAGCGAAAATTGGCATTGTCGGGCCGATTTTAATTATACACTGGGAGAAGCAGCCAGATGGATTTACACGATTGCCCAACATCGATACACATTTTGTGACTTGCAGTATGTTGCAAAAATTATACGGATGTTTGGCCAACCGCACTCCCAAAAGTGGCAAATGGGTAGGGGAGGTTCCCAATTATCATACCTCCCTCCCCCGCCAGTTCTCTTCTCTCTCTCTTTTTACCCGGCGGTCTCGTCACGACTGCCAGACCATCCCCTCCTGCTTCTACTCAACCTGAACACTACTCAAGCAAAGCTTCCGACTCTTCTTTACTTACCTACACCACCCCCCCTCTGGTCACCCGCCACCCTCCTCGTCCCCCGGAATGCTCACACCCTTCCTTCTCTACTCAAACCTCTAACCTTCCCTCCCCCACTCCTACGCTTACCAACCCCCACCCATACAGGATGTCCCCACCCCCCTCTCAACACCCCGTGGTGCCCTCTACATCCTTCCCCCCCACTTCCTCCCAACCTCTCACTCCCCGTTTTCCTCCCATGACTGCTATCTCGATCCCATCTCGCACTTTCCCCTCCCCCCCACACCGCCTCCCCCTCTGTACCACTTCCTTTGTATAACTCTCTCCTCTCTTCCCCTCCTTGCCCTACCCTCCCCTCCAACCGTCCCGCCCCTACCCTTCTAAACCCTTTACCTTCACCCCCGCTCTCCCTCTTCCTGCCCCCCCGACTTCACTCTCCTCTCGTGTTCCCTGTCGCTCACCTTGGGTCTCATATCCTGCCATATTTCAACTCTACTTCACATCATTCTCCCCCCCGTGGACAACCACATCAATGCAACTCTTCCCGACCCTGTTACCCTATCCCGCTCCACCCCTCTCAGTTGTTTGTTGTCCCAGGCCGGTGTTCTTAGTCCTGTCAGATCGCTGCGGTTGACATACAACACGAGTGTTACAAAACAAAAACACCCCCCCACCCCAAAAAACACTCTGTTTATCTGTTTTATAGTGGCGGCAAGTTTGGAATGGTAGGTAGAGGACGTGCTGTTCCCAATCTTTCTTTCAAAAATCTTCACTCATTTTCTAACTGAGAGATTGGTTGACCACGTCAATTTTATTAACGAGCGGATAGTAATATCTATCAGCGGAACACAATTTGTTATTTTTTGAAATTAATTTTTAAATTTGATTTATTCTATACAGTACTAGACTAGTAGTACCTGAGTAGTCCCAACAGTGGATCTCTATACTATATCTACTTATAGAGTCACAAACTCTGGCCATGACATTGGATGTACATGAAATTGGCTTGCAGAATGGGATAATGCCTAATTGTCCCCGCCGAACGAGTTGGAACGGGGACTATAAAATGATTGCAGCAGTCCGTACGTTAGTCCGTCCGATAACGATTCGTCGTACCGTCCGTCCCGTCGTGATAAAATGTAAACCCATGTTGCTATACGATTTATCTAGAGGTTCCGTTCAAGGGCAACAATGATGTACTGGTGGAAGAAGCTGGTGGATGAGTTCTCGACATGATTAGTTTGGCGATAAAAATAGCTAAAAGTATCTCATTTCATATTTATGAAAATTTTCCATGCAAGGCCCGTGCATACAAGTTTTCATGGAGATTCCCGTAAGGTGAATAATGATATACCTTGGTGCGAAGAAGCGAGGCTGAAGAGGTCTCGACATGATTAGATTTGGGCGTGATTTTGCAAGGCAAATTAGTATGCAATATGAGTAATTAAATATGCCAAAAAATCAGCCGTAATTGACCTATAATTATGACACTGTACATTGGGTACTCAAAATTCATGGAGATGATTGAAGCCTATTCATGGACCCAACATCTTCTTTTTTTTTTTTTGCCAATTTAGAAAGTATGTGATATAGCCGGCCAGCCACGGCTGAGCGTATGCAAAGAGACTAATAAATATGCCGCATTGTTGTATCTCTGAAACGAGTTTACGTTCGGATATGCCAAAATCCCTCGCACATGAGATACTATGCATAGAGGGTGATTGGGAGGGAGGGGGTAGGTATTGAGGGGTGTGTGAGGAGCGGGTAGGTAGTTGCGGGGTTGATGGGGGAGGGGTTAGATTGCGGGCTGTGGGGGGGGTGCGGTGTGCATTTTTAGTTGCAGTTGTGTGAGGAGGGATAGATGGATGTTTTGGGGAGGAGTGAAGGGATGTTGGGGATGGCGGGTAGGCGTGGTGTTGGGGGGTTCGTGGAGGGGATGTGGCTGTGAACAGGGTGTAGATGTTGGGAGGGAGCCGCGTGTTTAAAGGTATTGGGAGGTGCGGGTGTTGAGGAGTTGTGGGTGTTAAGAGGGGGTTGGGGTGGGTCATTGCAGCAGAGTGTTGGAGGGCGGTCGGGTGTTGGGAGTAGAATTTGTGTGTTAGCGGAGCGGTGGAGGGTGCTTTATTGCGCGATGATTGACGGTTGGGGTGGTGCGAGTTGCCAGTGTGTGGTGGCTGAGGGTAGTAACATGTTGCGGTGGCGTGCTTGGGGAGGGCGGTCGAGGGTTGTAGCAGGGCTGGTAGGGATTGGGATACGGAATGGGTGTTGAGACGGTGCGGGATGTTGGGGTGGGCGTAGGGTGTTGGGGATGGGGTGCGGTGTTGTCGTGCTTATCGACATGTTAGTGATCGCACGACATTCGGCAGGCTGCACATATTACGCATCAAGTAAATCGGAGTTCGCCTTGTTATTCCAAATTTGTCAAGCGAGTTGCGAAGCTTAACCTGGAATAATTTACATGATTTTGAATTCCTAAAGCCAGCGTAAAAATGCATGAAATTGATGAGAAAATAATTACCAACGATAAACGCCTCCATTTCTAATGAATCCTGAGTCAATAGACAGGTCACCATGAGTGTCAATTTTTCAGCCGCGGCCGACGGCATTGATCTTAATTTAGTAATATGATGAGTCAATGTGTGATAGCAATGTGTGCTGTGTTGCTTGCCTGCTGAGTTTCATATTGAAAGAATCAGCAGCACATTTAATTTATTTTGTTGGTGTGGTGTTTGTTCAATGTTCAATATGAGCCCAAAATTATGATTTGACAATTATATCATGTAAATTAAATACGTTGCAATCGCGATATCAACAATGGTTGCCAGTTACCTGGACACAACCATGGACCCCAACGACGCTGAGGAGTTCGCTTTAGCAAGGAGGATCATTACTGCGATGGATGACATTCGCCAGAACCAATGAACGTGGGCTCGGGACCGTTAAGGAGGCGCAATACATAAATAAATAAATTCGATAACTGGAGGGACAATCCCTGGTGATAACAATGATCCACCCGCCAGACTTGTTTTTGAGCAGAGAACGTACAAAATTAGGGTCATATGAAAGCTGCATGCATGAAATCCTCTAATATTTTTTAACCCAAAAATCGAAAATTACACAAATGCATGAGTGTTGGCTCAGAGAGAGGAGGTAGCGAAAAATTAACCTCGAGTCGAAATAAAAAAAAAACAAGAAAAAAACCATAAAGGGAGCTAAATATGATGACTAAACAAAACTCACATCTGAAATGTAAAAAAAGGAAATCGAGCATTTGAAGAAATAAAGTCTATACATTATAAAATAGTTACGTGCCTCATCACGCTTAAAGGTCGGACGCTATTACATAGTCAAGTTTTGCAATTGCGAGTTATTAAGGTCTTCATTGTGCACGACCAAGCACGGATAGAGTATCACACTCCATCTAAGAGGTTATTTTCTACCAGGGCAGAACCATACGATTCGTTGGAATGCGTGAAACTTTTCGTATTGTCACCATAGCTACTTTGTAAGGGAAAAGGAGCAAAGACGATAGGCACATTGTGTCAACCTCGTGACTTATTCCTGGTTTGCATAATGCTCATGGTGTTTTGACCTCAACTGCCTTTTTAATATTACAAAGCTACCTTTTGGTTTTTAAAACTAATCATGAGATTTTCTCTTAAATTAAGATCGGAAGCCAGCCGACCACCCGTCATCATATTATGGCTTGAAGGTGAGCTTGAGCTCGGGGGAGGAAACAGTAAGTTAAGAGAATTGAAAAAATTTAGGGAAAATGAACAAGATAAGTTGTCAATTCCGTACATGTGGACGTCAATACAGTCTAGGTACCTTCATACTGGTTCAACCAGTATAATAAGGTACCTATTGGGAAGACCTGAGGCTTGTGCCAGCCCATGCAGTTTTGAAATGCAAACGGTGAGAGTCTTCTACATAAATTTCAGTGCATAAAATTTGATGCCAGGTTTAACATGAGTATATTAGCTTCCGTGTCATGTACCATCATATTTCGCCAACTGCCGTTTATGCCGTGTTGAGCATGCAGAATCATAGTTGGGGCACAATACAAAATTCTTTCCAAATATCGCACTTGGTGAGAACGCAAGCTATGCTAGATACAACAATAAAATACTGAAATAGGTTATTCAGGTCAGCTAACCTTGGTAACGTAAAACCAGGTTAAACCCATGTGAACATATGGAATTTTAACACAACATCTGCCACTGGAATTATTTTTTGTGCATAAGGTACAACACAGCTCGTCTCCAAAATTAGCAGCCACCCAAACCACCATACAAGTCTTCAAATTATTTTACCCGTAAGGATTGAGTATAAGGGAAGGGGCATAGATAAGATGATGAAGGTAGAACATGAGAGAGCGAGCGCTCAGATTCACTTTTATTCTGTATATTTGCCATAGAAAACTGCACGCAAGAATTCACCTAAAGTCCGTTTAACATCCCACTTCACAAACTCCAGCAGTCGTGTCCGGCCCCTAGGTAAGTCGTATGCTTTCGACATTCTAGCCGAATAGTATGACAGCGGGTACCAAATAGGTCGTCTGATGTATGGGATGGTTCTCGAATCTTTCTGTGAAATGCACAAATTTCAGTTTGGTTTTACATGCTCAACCTGAAATGTATTCTGAGTCAGCAAAAACGCATATAAAACAATGTAAAAACTAATTCATGTTAACATGGTCATTGTCTTATACCCAGGACAAAGTCACATACAACCAGGACAATGTCCCACCTCCCAGGACAATGTCCAATACCTCAAGGACAAATGGTCCATATCACAGGGACAAGTCCCCATATCCAAGGACAATGCCCCATACTCAGGACAATGTCCCATACCCCAGGACAATGTCCCAAACTTCCAGGACAATGTCCAAAACTCCAGGACAAATGTCCTATCCCAGGAAAATGTCCCAACCTCCAGGAAAATGTCCCCACCTCCAGGACAATGTCCCATTCCAGGGCAATGTCCCATATTAACAGGAAAATTGTCCATATTCCAGGACAATGTCCCCATACTTCATGGGACAAGGGTCCAACCCCAGGACAATGTTCCCAAACCTCAAGACAATGTCCCATACCTCAGGGACAATGTCCCATAATACCCCGGACAAGTTTCATATCCTCAAGACAAATGTCCCAATCCCCCACGACAATTTTCCATACCCAGGACAATGACCCAATTCCCAGGACAATGTCCATACCCCCGGGACAAATGTCCCATACCCAGGACAATGTTTATACACCAGGACAATGTCCCAACCCCAGGACAATCTGTCCCATACCCAGGGCAATGGCCCATACCCAGGTGACAAGTCCATACCCAGGACAATGTTCCCCATCCCCAGAACAAGTCCAACCTGCCAGGACCAATGTTCCCATACCGTCTGACAAGTCCACCATACCTCCAGACGAGGTTCCCATACCCAAGGACGAGGTCCCATTACTCGAGGACAATGTTCCCAACCTCCAGGACAATGTCCCCTATCCCCCAGAACAATGTCCCAGACCCCAGGACAATGTCCCATACCACAGGACAATGTCCCCTACCCCAGGACAATTTCTATACCCCAGGACAATGTCCCATACATCCAGAAACAAGTCCCATACCCCCGGGACAATGTTCCATACTCCCGGACAATGTCCATCCCCCAGGAAATGTTCCCAACCCAAGGACAAGTCCATACCCCAGGCAATTCCCATACTCCAGGAAAAGGTCCCATATCCCCAGGACAATGTCCAATAACCCCAGGACAATGTCCATACCCCAGGACAATTGTCCAATTACCAGAGTCAATGGCAATACCCAGGATCAACGGTCCAATACCCCCGGAAAATGTCCCATACTCCAGGAGAATATCCCATACCCCAGGACAATGTCCAATCATAACCCAGACAATGTTCCATTACCTCCAGGAGGTGACGATTTTTGTCCCATTTACCTCGTGCGACAAGGTCCCAGACCTCCAGGACGATGTACCATACCTCCAGGACGAGTCCCATTCCCCCAGGAAAAACCACCCCCTCAAAAAAAAGTGTCCCTACCCAAGGACAGTGCCTACCCAGGACAATGTCCCATACTCCAGGACAATGTCCCATACCTCCAGGACAAGTCCCATATCCCCAGAACAAGTCCCATACCCAGGACAATCCCAGACCCCAGGACAATTTTCTTTACCTCCAGGCCAATGTGTCCCATACCTCCAGAACATGTACCATACCCCAGGACAATGTCCCATACTCAGGACAATGTCCATTACCCCAGGACAATGTCATACCCCAGGACAAGTCCATACCCCAGGGACAATGTCCCATACCACAGGACAAGGTCCCATACTCCAGGACAATGTCCCATAGCCCAGGAAAATTGTCCCATACCCCAGGACAATGTCTTGTACCCCAGGACATGCTCCCATAACCCACGGAACAACGTACTGTTGTATATCTACATCAGTTCGAGAATCTGTAACATCGTATTCCTCAGTTTCAGCCCTGTGTGACTTAAAGATCTCCAGATATGGTGTTCACAAAAAGTGTAATGAAATCAAGACAAAGAGTCAAATATGCTAATTATTTTGCAAATTAGGGTTACTAGAGCATATATATAAGGTTGTAAATCGAATCAGTTTGAGAATGCCCAAATCCAGCAGATAGTGTCCGGCCGCCCAATAAGTCGTGGTATTATCTTTCTATGATTGACAGCCAGGCAGCTGTCATCCACCCATCATCAAAAAAAAAATGTTGTTGGCGGTAATCCTCGCTTTACGTGTTAACAATGACAAATCTAAAATTAGGATTTCTTGACCGCCTTCCTGAAGAAATACGAATTAAAACGGCCGCACCATCTATTAGTGAAATTGTATTCATTATTGATTTTAAAATATTATATGTATTTAAATTTATCCAAGCATGATTTTTAAAATATCAAGCACAACATTATATAGTTTTAATGTTAGAAAATGAGTACATAAAAAAATGTGCGAGAAAACACAAATAACAACAGAAATGGATAAATTAAAATAATTAATTGTTGGAATAATCGGACATAATGAAAACTTTCAATATGAACAAATTTTAAAGAGCGCGCCCCTGTCGGTACCCGTCTCAGATTAAATAAAGCCATAGACCCCGTAATGGGTAAGAAAGAAAGGGGGATCAAATGACGGTCGGTATTTTTAAACCTGTCAGACTATCGATTTTCAATAGCGGTTCAATATGTACATACGCGGTTGTCTATTAAGAGCTTCGCTTCGCGGCTCGCTTATAGATAGAGAGGCCCCGCTAGACAAATCGAACGAAGCACGGCGCACTTGGTTGCGCAATAAGCCCCTCCTAGACCCCCGTATTAGCTGAGAAAAAAATTCCTCCAATGATATTCATGAGCTGAACGCGTAGTGTCACTTGGCGCAATTTTCGCGTTACGCTGTTGCTCTGTTACGCTGATTAAAACGCGACATGACTGACTCTCACGCATGCATGTGTTACAGGGCCTTTGGTTTTGCCAGTCAATACAAACAAGGATAGTGCTAAATTTATCCTTTTTCTGGTGGGTTATAGTCCAGAAGTTTTTTTTTATTCTTAACACTTAAGTGCCCAAAGGGGGGGGTGGAGGCCATATAGTACCCAACATTTTTGCGTTTTTTGCGATTCTCGGTTACGCAATCAAATTTTTCAAGGAGGTTTTTGCTATTGGCTGATTTAGTGAATGACGACTTTCTCCTGATACAAAATAAATTAAATCCCGCCCACGGCTTCAGTAAAATAATTAGGGGGGTCCCTGGAACCCCCCCCCCATGGGCACTAACGGAAAGTGAAAAAAACCAAGATATTTCTAAATTAAAAAATTAAAGTAATAAATTCTTGGAGTTATGTGCTTAGATATATACCTTAGGGAGTAATTAATTAATAATTAATAATTACTTAAATAATAACCTTTTATATGCTGATAGCATCAATTTATTTGTCATGCCGTGGCCTAACTGTGTAAGTCTATGGGAAAAATAAGGCGATTTTGAAGGTTCTGAGAAGAAAAATACAAGATGGTATAAATTTGGCTATATTTGCAATGATTATTTTAATTGGTTATTCTAGAGTAGATATAAGAATTATTTTGGTTCAAAACCTTATATTGGAGTTGATGCCGGATGGAAATGTTCGCCCCCCTCTGTTCGAAGAGTGACAATTTGCAACTGGCCGGCGAGTCATAGGGCAAAGGTCGGATTTTCATTTTTATGCTTGGTATGTTGGTAGTACGTGACCCCCATTATTTGTGTGTTAGTGTCATGATCAAAACTCCACGGGAAAAGTGGTTATCTGGGTTGGGTCCCTTGGAACCCCCCCCCCCCCCTGGGCAATAAACGAAAGGTTTTTTTTTAGTTGGGCACTGATATTGCTAAGGAATCAGTTAAAAGTTGCAAGGATAACTTAAAAAAGTGAAGGATATGTTTGTGGAATTTCATAAGTTACCTTTGTTCCAAAACTGCAGAAATGACAGAAAGGGGAAAAAAAAAACGTCAGTATTCAAGATATTAATTCCATTCATTTAGGTGTTGTAAAGAAGTGTTCGTACAGACAGTAATGACTAGAACACCTGATTTGTATTATTTGTTTGTTATAGTCTTATAGGATTTCCAGGGTATGTTAGGACATCTGTACTTGTTTACCAGAACATGCCAAAAAAAAAAATATGATTTTTGATGATTATGTTTTATTTTTCGATTTAGCTTAAGCACTGAGAGTGATGCAGTTCGTCGAAATTAAGGAAACCATGCAATAAGTATAAGGCTTGTTTTGTTTGTTTTGTTGTCATTTTGGTAAAACAAGTATAGGGGTATAGATTAGGGGATTTCTCTCTCGCTTTTCCTTCTTTTATTTTGGGAGTCTTGTACTCAAGATTTAAAAACTTTTTAGGCAAATCGTGCAGAACATGCTGATGATTTATGAAATGTTTTCGAGAGGTTTTTAAAGCCAGGACCTAAATGTAAAAACAACATGCCCTCTTTATTATAATACATGGAGTATCGCCCGGGGGGGACAAATATCCCAGGTGTAGCTGTCTATCTTCCACAATTTCTCCTGTTAATGGTAATATTCTTAAAAAGGACCGGTAGTCAAACAACTTTATAGGAAAAGTTCATAGAACCGTTTATTGGTTGGGGTGGGGAAATCTTTCTCCAAAACAAAAAGTGAAAAATAACCGTTTAATTTGAAAGACAAAAACATAGTTTTCGAATATGTAAAAACATTCTCATTTTTACTTCATAATAGGGTCCTCCTTTAGTTTTATTATTATTGGCTATTACTATTTGTTATTTTTAAACACATCTTTTTGTTTAAATCTATGATGAGATCCGTAAGTCGCATATGAATGCAAGGGGTAAATGAGTTGCCTTTAAATGTTCTTGTCATCTACACTGGAAAAGTAATAGATGTCTTGTCTATGACAGTCCCGTCTTTCAACAATTATAGAATTCAAAGAAACAAAGAAAACACCATAAGTCACAAGAGGTGTACTCCATCAATGATACCGAGTTAAAAATTGACTTCAAATACAAGTCTATAGGTTACACACAACGACTAACTTTATACACAGTACTCTCTAAATGACAAAGAGTGGAATTTCCACTCCTTTAGGGACTACAGGGCACCACTCTGAAAGAGTGAAAATTCACCACCTTCAAAGATACTGTTTGGGTCAAATTAATTTTGATAATTATCACTGATAAAATGATATCATTTTGTCAAATAGTCAATATAAAAATTTGGACCAAAAAAGTATTCTTATAAAGTCTAAAATTTCACTCTATTTTGGAGGGGCCCTTGTAGCACTATAAAGAGATGAAATTCACTATTGCATTTTAGAGAGTAGTCTAGGGAAAAATGGCAACTTGAGATGTTTCTTCCACATTTTTAAAACTCTCACAGAGGAAAGGGGGAAATAACAACAACATCACCCCAAAGACAAGCTCAGAAAGCAGCCAACATAACCAAATTTGGAACATTTGATGACCTAGGAAATTTGTTTTGTTACGAATCACTCAACCCCAGACGATTCTCTATTCGCCAAAAAACTAGTAATTTGCCAACATCGATTTGTTGTGAAATTGATGACCGCGGAGGAAATTAACCAAAATTCAATGTCCAAATGCCACTTAGTTGAGAAGAAAACATACAGTCTACATGTCAATCATGAAATGTCTCACTCCCTTAATATAACTAGTGACTTTTCAGACATTTAAAAGCACTTTTTCTACAGAGCATGCAAGAAAAGAAAGTAGTCCCTCAGGATTTTATCCTCGCAGCCAGGTTAGTGGTGTATCACCTAATAAGCGGTGGATGGTGAGGATTCAACTTTGGGCGAATAAATTCGCGTTCCCCCTTTGCATCCGTTCAAAAATTTCTCATCCCCTGAGCTTCACCCTGATTTTATAAAAATGTATCCATTTAAAGGTCATGTCCTCCCTCTCCTGTTGAAAACTTTCATAACCACACGCTCGCTTACGGTTTTGTTGTTTTCGATTCCCGTATAGCGTTTCAACTCCTCCATTCCCCATGATGGCCGTAAAAACGACCCTCCTTAATTCGAAACAGAAGGGGCTTGCATGCGTGACTTGTATGACGTCTTCTGTATTATAACCGGAAGATAGCACACATTTGTAACACATCTCAAGTACAAAAGGTGTTTGAGTGATTAAAATACCCCCCCCATGTTTGACAGACTGACAGAAAAAAAAACAGGAACCCCTGATGAAACTGATTCTAAGTGCCGCAAGTGGTGCTTTAAGAAGAGGGGGCCAAAACAAGTTTGTACAAGGGTCACAATTGAAATTGATCAATCATGGTTGAAAAAAGCACACTATGTTATGTGTCTAACCAAAGGATTCAGAAAGGTATAGTTTGTTAATATGTACCGCATAAAGTTCAGAGTTATAGGATAAAAAACAGCAAAAATCAATAAAAAGGGTCAATTTCAGTTGTCCAGGGGTAAAATTTTAAAATTGACACCATTTGGATTAAAAAATGGTGGAAATTATTGGTGGAGAGATCTAGGAGACACTAAGGACATAGTTGAGTGTCGCAAATTGCTTGCTTAAGAAAGTATGGGGGTAACAAGATCATGCCCCATTGAATGCAAGGGACGTTGACCTTCGTGCCCCCTAAAGTCGGAAACTAAGCATTGAAGAAAGTCAAAATTATTCCTTATTTAATCCTATAAACTCCACAATAATTGCCCACGTTTTACAAATTGGAGCAACTTTAACATTGACACCCTGTACAAAGAAATTGACCCTATTATTGATTTTTGCTGTTTTAGCCTAAACTCTGGAAACTTTTATGATGTACATATTATACAAAATATACATTTCTGAATTTGTGTAACAATCTCCATTGCGGGATGTCCAGTCTGAAGGACAACGCACCGAGGAATCAATAACCACCGCCCAACCATACCAGGAATGGTACTTGCCACCGAGAGACCACAGCGACAATACAGAGAGTGCTATATTTGGTGAGAAAAGGTAGCGAAAAGCTGAAGCAACCTCATGTTTGATGATAACAACATCGAAGTCCTCCCCATTAAGCTTAGTTCTGTCATAGTTACATCTGTTACAAAACAACCTCCATCAATGTATTAGAGCCACCCGCAGCTTCAACCCTGGATTTTCAGAAAAAATCACAATCATTTAGGTAGTAGTGAACGATTGAGTCGAGAGCAAGAAGGTTTTGCTTTGTAATTCATGGACCCAGTGGGCAAGAACCGACATGTATGAAGAGGAGAAGAGAAGCGTAGGTTTGTACACATGAAGTTATTTACTCCCTCTGCCAAGAAGTGTGATTATATCAAGCGGGGGGTAACAAGGTGGGTCCCCTGAATTATCAACATTTCTTATTGCTTCCAGAAAGTAAAACAGAGATGAGCACCAGAATTACACTACGACAGATGTCTTGTGGAGCAATTCCTAGGATGTATAAGTTCTCCGGTGAGTTGGACAAAGACATCCTGTGATAAGCCGGCAGGAGGCCACAACGCTGGTCAAGCTTTGCCTATGGGGTTGCATGTTCGTTGTGATTGCAGTAAACCTTATTATGTATAATATAAGAGTACGGTGGTAATTAGTGTTAAATTAATTAATATGGATCAGATAGTTGAGCTTGTCTACATGAAAGGACTGTTGATTTTAGAACTGAGCAGTTCATAGGTGAGAACAGATTAACGGGACCAAGCATTTATTCGATTGTCATGTTAAAAAAGCAATTTGCGATTGTACCATTTTTATTCAGACAGACAGTATTATCGATAATTGTCACCGTGTAGAGGAGTTCAAGAGAAACCAAGTTGTTCTTTATAATAAAGTTTTTATAAATGATGAGAACTGTTAAAAATGAGCCCGCTCAATTTTAGTATTATGGTGAAATAAACCTTTTAATGAAGTTGAACTACTAAATCACATTATTTCAGTCAAGTGTGGTTGGGAGGCAGTTGGCGATCTCAATTTTTTTCGTAATATATATTATCCATAACACATGCTTAAGCTTTTTCAAAAAATTATCAATGGGTTGAGACCTGCATATTACCCCAGTCGCAATATTTGGTCGGATTTCATTCAATTCGGTTTAAATTCGCAATTTAGAATGAGTAGTACGCACGCTTAATTGCATTATTTGAGATTAATACACTCGGTTCGTACTCTGGTTTACATGCCATTCGGACATAACATGGGAAACGTGTTATGATAAGCAGAGTCATTTCTTTCACATGATACTGTCGGGGTACAGTGTTAAGTTTTTGCATTGGGGTGGTGATCATTATCGTAAGAGTCATCAAAATAATTATGAGACAGTCAAATCTGTAAAATTGCACCGATTTGGATAAAAAATGGTGGAAATTATTGGTGGAGCTCAGAGGATAAAATTAAGGAATAGTTTGAGTGTCTCAAAGCTTGCTTAAGAAATTAGGGGGGTAACAAGATTCATGCCCCATTGAATGCAATGGACGTTGACCTTCTGTGCCCTCCTACATCGGAAACTAAGCATTTAAGACAGTCAAAACTATTCCTGCTTTGATCCTATGAACTCCACCAATAATTTGCACCATTTTTTCTCCAAATTGGAGCAACTATTAAAATTTTACCCCCGTATCAACTGAAATTGACCCTTATTATTGATTTTTGCTTTTTACCTATACCTCTGAAACTTTATGCTGTACATATTATACAACTATAACCTTTTCTGATTTGTGTAACTCTCCCCATTTTTGCGATTCCTATGTCTGCAGGAAACCCACCAGAGGAATCAAAACACCGCCCAACCATCCCAGGAATGGTCCTGCCACCGAGAGACCACCTCGACAATACAGAAGTGCTATATTTGTGAGACAGGAGCGAAGTAGAAGCAACCTCATGTCTGATGATACCAACATCGAGTCCTCACCATTGAGCTTAGATCTGTCCATGTTACTCGTCTACAAACCTCCATCAGTAGACTTCGAGCACCCTCAGCTCAACCCTGGATCAGAAAATCCCAATCCATTTTTAGGTATTAGTGAACTATTGAGTCGAAGCAAGAAGGTTTGCTTTTGTAATGTCATGGACGTGAGCACGAACCGACATGAGATAGAGAAGGTATGTTGTACCCTGAAGTTATACTCCCCTCTGACAAGAAGGTTTGTTGATTCTATCAAGCCGGGTAACAATGTGGTTCCCCTGACATTATCAAAGAAAAAAAAAAAAAAAAAAAAACTTTCTTCTTGCTTTCCCAGAAAACAGAGATGAGAACCAGAATTTACACTGCGACGGATGCCTGTGAGCAATTCCTAGATGTATAAGTTCTCCGTGGGAGTTGCCAAAGACATCCTGTGATAGCCGGCAGAGGCATAACGCTGGGTCAAACTCTGCCATTGGGGTTGCCATTTTTCGTTTTGATGCATAAACCTCTATTTGGTATAATTATAAGAGTACGGTAGGATATGTGTTAAATCTAATAGTGGATCAGGAGTTGAGCTTGTCTACATAAGCCGTTGATTTGAACTGAGCGATTTCATAGAGTGATACCGATTATTACGTGACCAAGCATTTATTCCAGATTTCATGTTTAAAATCAATTTTGCGATTGTCCCTTTTTATCAGACAGACAGTATTCGATAATTGTCACCGTGTAGAGGAGTTCAATATGAAACCAAGTTGTTCTTTATAATAATTTTATAAATGATGAGCACCTGTTTCAATGGATCCGCTCAATGTTTAGTATTATGGTAACTAAACCTTTATTGCAAGTTGAATTATAAATCACCTTTATTCAAAGTCAAGTTGTGGGGAGTTTGGCCGGATATATGTTTATTCGTAATATATATATCCATACACCTGCTTTCTTTCTTTCATAAAATAGCATGGGTGAGACCTGCATATTACCCCAGTCGCAAGAGTTTTTGGTCGATTTCCATTCAATTTCCGGTTCAATTCGCAAATTTAGACTGGGTTAACCCTGCTTATTGCAGGTAGTTTGAGATTAATACACTCGGTTCGTACTGCGTTTACATGCATTCGTACATAACAGGGAAAACTTGTTACTTGAGAAGCAGGTCATTTTCTTTCACATGATACAGTGTCATGGGTAAAAACAAAACAAAACAGTTTTTCATTTTTTTGCATTGGTGTTGGTGATCATTATCGTAGATTTTCATCAATAATTTATGCTGACAGCCAATATCGCAAAAATTATTGTGGCATACTTCGATTATAAACACTTTGTATGCACTGACTATTTTCATGAGGGATATATTGCTCGCATTTCCAATTGCATCGTTTTGTCATTTCGAATACTATTGTTGTTTTAAAACTATAATTTTCAACTTCGTGAGTAAATAAATGTACACAATACACATAATAGTATGAACGTACCTATGGTATCGCACTACTCCACAAAATACAAAGCTAAAGACAACCAACATAACAAAGAGAAAACCATCAAAAATTAACTGAATTAAGGGACAAAACCATAAGATGTAAACACTTGGTGGCAAAGTAGCATTCGTCTCCACTGCACAAAAATGTTTATAATATCTGAAAATATTGTAGGAGTTACAAATACTTAAGGGTTGTTTTAAACACAAATGTCAAAATTTGTTCACGAGTTTCTCATTATGAGCTGCAAGACACCCACATAATTATGGAAATTAATTTATGCAATTATATATGATCCTAATGAATGATTATTTTTCTCGTTAATTTTTAGTGTAAAATGTAAGCTAAGTTTAGCCAATTTCACAAGTTCATATCAGTCTATCCAGAGCCATCGAGTACCGACCGACAAACTGCGCCATTGTGTTTCATATTTGTGTTGTGTGACGTCGTCATCTGACACCCAAAGTTCCCAATATTTTTTTATTAAATATGTGCATAAAGTGGAACGACAGAAGAAAGAGGCACGCAGTAGCAAACTGGTGGTGTGCTGCTGTAGTTCCCTTCCAACTCTCTGCTGAACTACGTCGTAGGACCTGTAACTACACAGCCTGATCGACGCAGGTAAGCATTTACTGTTATAATACACATATTTTGTTAATTTTCGTATCACGAAACTTTCATTACGTGCGTTTAACAGACCAAGTATTATGATGTACTAATTAACATTGTTTTCAGTTAACATTTGCTAACGTTGTCGGGTATAGCTGCATTCTATTCATTGCTATTTTCTTCCCATGAAGAAGCGGACAAAACAATATAACATTATATTGATACATTCTAAATGGTTTCATCATGAGCAGGTTACTTCGAATCATGTATCTTGTAAATATTTCCTTTTCAGACACCCTTCGTGGACAAGCTTGTGCATTGTTAGAATTTAAATCATTGCATGACTGATGGTAAAATGCTGTAATTTCACACACAAGCATTAATACAGGATATTTTCACCATAAAATTGAAAAAAGCCATAATTATACCTTACAGTAAAAGATAACAGAAATAACAGCAAACTAAAATAACACTTGAGAATCTTTTTATGTTATTAAACCGTATTGATCTGAAGAGTGTGCTTTCATATTTGTCCATTGCAATTGTCAGATTAAAAACGGTCGACAAATATGTCCGTTTGCAGTGGCGGATTTAGAGGGCCGCTACGACCCCTAGATTGATGATCACTAAGTCCTATATAGTTTGAAAGTCTATTACTTTTCGAGCAAAGCGAGCCGAACCCCCTCCACTTTTACAAGACTGGAGATAAACGCACCCAGCCCCTCTTTCGCCGAGGTTCTGTATCCACCGCTGATTTGATAGCAAAGAATATCTAACAAATTACGGTGCATGTATACATTTACGAAGATTTCTAAGAGACAAACACCTGTATCTACACTCTCAGAAAAAAATGCGACTTAGAATATTTTCGTCCTCTATATGGAATCCTAAAAAATGGTTCTTAAAAATCTGAGAACCCAAAAAGGTTCCTAACAGAACCATAAAAGGTGTATAGCAGTTAAAGAACTTACTCTTTTTGGCTCGTTGAAAGCTGTTGAAGAACCCTTACAGGGTTCCATAGAGGACAGGTTTAGAACTTCTTTCGCGCCTTTTTTTTTCTGAGAGTGTATCAATCAAGTGAATGGGGCATGTGTATTTTTTTTTTGTAACTTAACAACATGTCGTTGTAATCCCGGGCATGTAATTGGTACTTTAGACAAATTTTACAAACGTTACGCGAGATACAATTCACGTTGAAATTATTAATGCTGCATTGTCACGGGTAAACTTCATTTTAATGTTATCGTTTTTTAATTAAAAAACACCTTTAAAAATAGCCCAGGTTTGCGATTCCCATATTAAGTCTTTCGATATAGTAGTCATAATTGAGATACACTTTTCTCATTTGCTCAAGAGATGGAAAAGTTATTTTTAATAACAAGAGATGGGAAAACAAAGATTGAATTACGGAGTATGTTCTTGTCCTTTCTCGTTTGATCACCACCCATCTACCAACATTCAACACATTTTAACTGAAAAGTCGAGTACTTTCTGATGTTCCGATATTTGTAAAAATGGA